>SJYG01000024.1:1715363-1739038 GCA_006410535.1 Litocranius walleri | reverse complement strand
GTGACCCGGGCGGGTGGGCGGGGTGGGGGGCTGCGGTTAGACGCCTTCTGTCCAGTAGGACCCTCACCTGAGCAGTAGGGGGCGCTCTCCTCTGAGGCTGCAGAGCCTGTTGGTTCAGGGACGGAGTCGCTGCACTGGGGCAGCAGCTGGGTCTGGTTTCCTGCAGAAATAGCAATGATCAGAGGGACATGAGTTACAGCAAACTCCGGGAGATAGTGAAGGATAGAGAAGTCTGGTATGCTGCACTCCAGGGAACTGAAAAGAATTGAACACAACTTCCAGTAGTCATGTATGGATGTGAGAGTTGGACTATGAAGAAGGCTGAGCACCGAAAAATTGATGCTTTTGAACTGTGGTGTTGGGGAAGACTCTTGAGAGTCCCTTGGACTGCAAGGAGATCCAACCAGTCCATTCTGAAGGAGATCAGCCCTGGGATTTCTTTGGAGGGAATGATGCTAAAGCTGAAACTCCAGTACTTTGGACACCTCATGCGAAGAGTTGACTCATTGGAAAAGACTCTGATGCTGAGAGGGACTGGGGGCAGGAGGAAAAGGAGACGACCGAGGATGAGATAGCTGAATGGCATCACTGACTCGATGGACGTGAATCTGAGTGAACTCTGGTAGTTGGTGCTGGAGAGGGAGGCCTGGGGTGCTGCGATTCACGGGATCGCAAAGAGTCGGACACAGCTGAGCTACTGAACTGAAATGAACTGAGCTGAGCGACTGAATAGGAGCACATAATCTTTGCTGTTACATTCACTGAGAAGTGAGGTTTGTGCCTCCTTCGCTTAAAGTTCTGCTGAACTTCGTGAATTCCTAGTAAGTAATGCTGCTGCTGCTAAGTCGCTTCAGTCGTGTCCGACTCTGTGAGACCCCATAGACGGCAGCCCACCAGGCTTCTCTGTCCCTGGGATTCTCCAGTCAAGAATACTGGAATGGGTTACCATTTCCTTCTCCAATGCATGCATGCATGCCAAGCCGCCCCAGTCATGCCCGACTCTGTAGTGATAGAAGGGAGTTAAGGTAAAGTTGCTTGACTCTCAGCACTAGGTCTGAAAACTCTTGCAGCCTCGTGTGAAATCACTGAGGACCTTTGCTTTAGGGCAAGTCTGCCCTGTTGAGACTCTCTCCTGCGGAGACTGTCATATGCGGGTCTCTGGTCACTCAGTTCAACCCAGCTGACCTTCCAGCTGCCAGGCTTGTCCTCATGAACCATCCTGGGTCCCCAGCCCAGTGTCCTCAGATGATGTCAGCCCCAGCTGATACTGGGCTGCAATCTGATAAGACTCCATGACAATACAAATCAGAGCACTTCCCAAATTCCTTCCCAAACTCCAGGAAATCATGAGCAAAAGTAAAAAGGGGTTTTAAGATGCTAAGTTTTGTGGGAAATTTGGTTATGCAGCAATAGTTACCAAACACTTACAATTACCATACTGCTAACTATTTACTGAAGACAAAGGAAGTGTTTGTTTTCAGAAGAAAAGTATATGCATTTTTATATGCATATATTTGTATATGTAAATTTGTATATGCATGTATACCAAGGAATGGGGCCACATACAAATACAAATGGCCACATACAAATGAGGCCACTATACAAACAGTATAAATTTGTGTATGCATATGCATAGCATCTTTATCCATAATGGCCCAAATGTGGGATGCCACCTAAAACATGTGACATTGCTTTTGGAACAAAGTAACAGGCGGAAGCTAGAAGAGGTGGAGGAGGTTATTAGCAGAAGCCTGATGGGCTTGGGCAATGCTGTCAATGACAATTGAAAGGAAGTGAAATACAATTGGGGCTGAAGGAAAAATATATGGTGATATTTATGCAAAATAAAATGGTTGCCATAAGTGACTAGGTTTTGAAGTACTTTGTTACCAGGCAACAGTAACCAGAAACACTTTTCTTCAGTCTCAGTAACTATAGAGCAAAACAAGCAAAGCCAGTCACTAAATATTTAGAACATGTGAGTGGGGTGTTTTAACATACATACCTCTCAGAACTAGAGAACACACCTTATTTCAAGCACTTACAGGTCATTTGCCAAGGCTGATCATATATTATACAAAAAGTGAGATCCAAAAAATTTTCAAAGGGTAAAATAATTAAAAATATGTTTTTTAAATTAAAGTAGAATTAAGCTAAAAACAAAAGACAAATAGGAAAATCTGTTGTTTGTTTAGCAGCTAAGTCATGTCCAACTCTTTTGCAGCCTCTAGAGCTGTAGCTCATCAGTCTCCTCTATCCATGGGATTTCCCAGGCAAGAATACTGGAGTGGGTTGCCGTTTCCTTCTCCAAAAACCTTCTGTAGTGAGATAAAATTTTCATGCATAAAAATACGCATATTTTGAGTATGTTTTCATAAGTTTTGACAGTTGCATGTGCCAGCATAACCGTTACCACAGTTAAAATTCAGAATATATAGCATTATTCACAAAGTTCCTATATGCCTCTTGCAACCAATAAAAGCCCCACAAACCCAGACCCAGGCAAATACTGATCTGTCTTTTATCATAAATAGATTAGTTGTGTTTTTTTGAGAATTTAATAAAATCATACAGTATGTAATCCCTTTTAGATGGTTTCTTTCACTTAGCATGCTTTGAGATTTTCTGTGTAGTTGAATTTATGAGTAGCTTTTTATTTCTATTGTTAAAGTCTTATATTGTAAGAATATGCCAAAGAAAGTTTTCCTTTCTTTCGTTCAAGAAAATTAGAGTGGCTTATACTTTTTTACTCTTTTAAATAAACATGTCTGATTTTTCAGCCTAAATTTTTTGTGGACATCTTTTCATCCCTCTTGGGTAACAGAAATTTTGAGTAACATAGAGTTGCTAAGAATTGTTTTCTGTTACGTTATCATCAGCAATGTATAAAGGTTCTAGTGGAACAATAACCTTCTCCAAACTTGGAATTGTCAGTCTCCTTAACTGTAGCGAGTCTAATTTGTGAATTTATATCTCATACTTTAATTTGAATTTCTTTAATGACTAATGATATTTGGTATCTTTTCATTTACTTAATGGCCATTTGTATATCATCTTTGGGAAAGTGTCTTCCTTAACATTTTGTCCATGCTTAAACTGGATACTTCTTTTCTTATTTTTCTGTTATAAATTTTTCACTTATTCTTGTTACAAATCCTTTGTTAGATATATGTATTGCAATTAATTTCTCCCTATCAGTTGAATGCCTTTTCATTTTCTTAATATTTTTTTTCAAAAAGCAAAAAGCTTTACAATTGGGGCTGAAGGAAAAATATATGGTGATATTTCTGCAAAATTTAATAAAAATCACATCTCAATTTTTAATGGTTAATGGCTTATCTGACTTAAGAAATGTTTGTTTACCCCACAATCAAATAATTTTTCTTACATTTTCTTCTACCAGTTTTATAATTAAATTTTATAGGGGAATAACCATTTATTTGAGCTACCTTGATGGACTGGGGTTTTTCTTCAGGGTGAGCATGGGAGGAATGGCACTTATATGTGAAATAAGGATCACAGTTCATCCCCCCCCCCATGCAGATATTCAATTAGCAGATCATTTTTTGAAGAGACTGTATTTTCCCCCTTGAAATATCTCTATGCTTTTGTAGAATTTCAACACATACATGGGTCTGGGTCTGTTACTGAACTTTACTGTGTTCTGTTGATCTATTTAGCTATTCTTATTCAATGGCCATGTTGCTGTGGATTTGTAGCAGGAAACTTGAAGTTAGCATACTTCTTTTTGGCCCTTCTTTTTCAAAATAGTTTTGTCCATTCCACTTCTTTCACATTTAAAGAAATGTTTATTAGAATTTGCTTGTAAAGTTCTATAAAAATATTGCTTGGCTTTTTATTAGGATTAGATTTAGTTTGTATATTAAGTGAAGAGAATTGACAGTCTATTAAGTTTTCTAATCCATGAACATGGTATATGTCTATTTTTTTAGATGCTCTGTGACTTTCAGTGCAAGCTCTTTAGATATTTTAAGTTTCTTCCTACATATTTAATAGTTTTCATACTATAATAAATGGGATTTTCCCCTAGATTTTGCTAGTATAAAGAAGTACCACTTATGTCTGATTTATGCTTCATTGGTCACTAGTGAAGACAGTCTGTCTACATGGATGAACTATATCTAAGTCATCAATCTGCAACCCTAAGCAATGTGAAGATGCTGGTCCTGCATCTGACCAGCAGTTTCAAATTTTAAACAGCACACTAAATAATCATTTAGTTATTCCACTTTATTCAATATTTTTTCTGCTACTTTTATTGACTTTCTACAGTTTAACTATAATGTTTCTGAGGAAAGGTCTTTTACATAAGGGTTATAAGGTGACTTATTAGTTTTATCAGCTTGAATTTTCAAGCCTCTCCCCAAGTTAGAAATTATTCATTTAAGTACACTTTTTCCCACCCTCTCCTTCTCTTCTCCTAGATATTTTTATGTTAGTGTAGATGCATAAATCACATAGGATATATTCTTCCTTTTTTACTCATTTTTAACTGCTGATTCTATCTTTAATTTGATCTACTCTGTTGTAGATGCTATCTGTTGCATTTTTTCCCATTTCATTATTAAACTTTTCAGCACCAGAATTTCTGTTTGGTTCTTTTTAGGACTTTGCTTTGTTAAACTTCTTGTTTTTTCATCTATTGTTTCCCTGATTTCATTGAATTGCTTTTCTGTCTTTTCTTACAGCTCATTCAATTTCCTCAAAACAGCTGTGTTGGATTCTTTATAAGCTAGATTGCAAAGATCCATGTTATTGACATGTGTCTTTGTCAGTTTTGAAAAGTTACTGTTACTCTTTGGTGATGACTACTTTCTTTAATTCTTCAAGTTCCTTGAAATTTTGCATTGCTGCTTTTGCTTTAGATGTAGCAGACACCACATTAAATCTTTACTGATTACCTTCAGGTGGTATATACTGTTCTCTGACCTTGTATAGACTCACTCGACATTTCTTGCTTCCTTTTATAGAAAATATCTTAAGTTTTTATGTCTTCTTGTGTCCTTAAAACTCAGCAGGCTGCTGAAAACTTCTCTCTTGTTTTGCAGAATGTTGTGCTACAGCTGAAGCCTGTGGTTACCTTGCCACAGACCCTAGTCTGTTTTTGGAGATCACTCCATTTACTGGAGTTTGCTTTCATTTCCATACTTGGAAACACATAAAAGCAGCTGTCAGAAAGGTGGCAGTGAAGATGATTTACTAAAGATTTAGTACCCTCAGGGACTTGGAGTATCTACGGGCCCAGGAAGAGAAATCTTTGGGTGACATTCTCTTAGAGGTTTTTATGGATGGGCTTCCTGCTGAAGCCCTGAGTGTAGTCGCAGGAATTGCATCCCTTTTACACTTTTTGACCTTCTTAATGATCTTTCATATTTCCTCTCTCCCTTCAGTCATGGAGGTTCAGCCCCAGAACTCTGGGTGCTGCTGGAGGGAAACTGGTTTTCCCAGCAATATCAAGTGGGCACTAGCTCACTGCTTTCCTTTTCACCCATGAGAGAGGCCCCACCAGCGAGTTCAGATTTATGCTGTGTCACCTTGGAGTAAGGAGCAGCACTGGCAAAATCCTTTAATCCTCTCCAATAATTCAAACTTACTTTTTTGGCTCCAACAGAGTAATGAAATCCCCCTTCAGGAATCCTGGACTTCTAACAATTTCTATAGGTATCTGACCAAATGAGCACTCACCACGTTTCTCCATGTTTTCCCTGACCATGGCCCAGGGGGCTGGGACCACTTCGCTACTCCTGCTGGCTCCAGTCTCTACCAATGTCTACCCGCCTATTACTGGATGCCCAGGTGAATGACCATCTTCCTGGTCCTTTGATATAAGTTATGAGATCCTACAACTTTCACAGAGGCACTTTTAATCATGGATGTATGGTTAATTAGTTGTTAAAAAGAGAAGCAAATAGGAAGGAAGCAAACCACCGTGATGCTGACATCACTCCCTCTTTGCCAAAACTTTTACACAATTAGCTGAAGTGGAGAAATTCTTTGAATAGTTCCATTTGAAATGACATAAGGATGAATAGAAAATCTGAATGATTCTGATTTATCAAAAATACTGAATTTGTAGTTAAACCTTTCTACTATAACTTCAAAACAAAATAATTTCAAGTTCAAGTGTATTTCAAAATAGTTAATAATGTTGTGTGAAATAGAAACTTCCTGAATATGAATGAATGTCTTAAGAAATACATACTGAGATTATCAGGTAAAGGAATCTGATGGGTGTAGAAATTCTCACATGGTTCAGTGGGGGAAAATCCCTGACTGAGGTATACCCTTTTTGCTTATACATTGTTCACTATGATTATACTTAAATAGCTATGCTTACTTAAAATATGCATTTTCCTTTATGCTTCTTGCCCTGATCTGAAACATGAATGAATAACGACAAAACCTGTATTTTATCATGAAATATCTAACTTTTGAAGTCAGTTTTCCACCACTGTCTGCTCTTGGAGACATATAACTCCAAGAGCGTCCTGTGTACCAATAGCCCTTCCCTTTCTCTCACCTGAGCAGATCACAGAGGCCGTGTTGCCATGGGAACAGTCAGAACCACCCAGGGCAGTCACAGGGCAACTCCACAGGAAAGACTCAGCCCCCAAACAGTGAAATCGGACTGTTGAGATCTGGTCATCTCTGCCCTCCAAGTGTGGTCCTCTGGGGGTGGAGATGGCAACTCCACAGCCGAGCTGTCGACAGACAACATTGGCATTGGCCAGACTCCAGTGGGAGGCACAAAGCACTCTCCATCGTCCAGAAATGTTCATCTCCACCTGCCCCTCACACTGAGAGGAGCCGTTTGTCATGAGCCGGACTTCCGAATACACTGGTAGAAGGAGACAGGATTTCAGCAAAATCTCATGATTTTCTTACCCCAACAGAGAGTGCAGGGAGGTTAGTCCTGATCTACATCTCACCTGAACAGGCAACCTGAGCAGCTCCACTGTGGTGGCACGTGCCCCCTGGACAGGGCACTCTGGGACAGACCCGGAGCTCAGGCTCCTCCCCTTCACACCTGAACTCTTCAGGCCATACCTGGCCATCAGACTCTCTGAAGGGCACGTGTTTCAGGACAGACACAGCCTTGCCACATCCCAGCTCTGCACAGATGACCTGGGCAGTGGGGAGTGTGAAATTCCCACCAGGCACTGGGATCCATTCTTTTCCAGAATGTACTTCTACAAGCCCTGAGCAGGATCTATCCCCTCCAAACAGACGCATAGATCCTAAGATAAAAATAATGACAAATACAGTGAGCGTTCATTTTCCTTGCTTGCAAACTGAAAACAATATGTCACAGGAAATGGTGTGAAAACTTTCCAGGAGTTGAGCACAAACTGGACAAGGTTTAACAGTTAGTGTCAGAGTTGCATTTTCATGACCAAGTTTCTAAAGGAAGCCCAGAAGCAGGGTCAATTTGGAATGACTGGATCCCAGCAAGGTGTACTTTGAGGTTGGTTAGAAATGTGAATTCCTTATCTAAGGTCCAGGAAACTACAGGGACCAAGACAAATCATCTGTAATGGCTGAATACCAGGAACATACCTTTTTATTTTGGTTGGAGAAGTTTCTTATTTAGGAGCCTTGGATCTACAGAGTCCAAGAAAATAGTGTGTAATGTGTGGCACTCAAACTTGAATATAGAGACATGAAGAGCAGAACCAAACCAGAGCAAAATGGCTATGAGAGTGTAGAGATTTATCCTTTAGACAAAGCTGGAAAGCTTTTCTGAGACTTTCTGCTACTAGTCTAATCAGATTTTTCCCCCATGAGCCACTCATCAAGTGGCTTGACGTACAGAAAATTGTATAGGCTGGATACATTAGTGCATGCCAACCTGTAGACAGATAATGGCTCAAGAGGAGAAATACTGACATAATAACTAATCCACTTTTAAAGTAACAAATTTTATTTTTCTGATAATTTTTGATGACAAAATATTCCAAGAATTTCTTAGATGACCTAAGTGGAGAAAAAGATGTCTGTTCTGTTAAGTAAGTTCATAGAGAAAAAGGACAACTTGATTTATGAAGCTCAAAACTTCATAGGTAGGTAGAACCAAGACTTACTATAATTAAATTATCAAAATTCAAACACAAAGATAATTTTGAAAGCATTAAAAGAAAAATGGCTTGTTACATATAAGGGAGTTTCTGTCATAAAGCAGATTTCTCATCAGAAACCTTGCAGACCAGAGAGAGCAGGGTAACATATACAAAGCATTTAGTGAAAAAAATCTGCCAATAATCAACTCTTTATCTAGCAAACTGTCCTTTAAAAATGAAGAGAGATTTTTTTAATTTTAAAAAAGCAGAAACTGAGGGGTTTCATCAGCACTCATCTTGTCTTGCCTCTCGTTAGTAAAGATAAATATAAACAGAAGTACAGAATACTGATATATTATAATCTCAGCACGTGATTTTAACCATGTTTTGTAAATTGAAAGTCAAACACAGCAAGAATAACTATAATCACAGAAATTTGCTAATGGAAAAAGAATATGTAAAGAAATAAAATCTGACGTCAATGATAAAAAGTATTGTGGAGATAGTAAAATACAGAGTTTCCGTTTGCTATCAAATTTAATTTGTTACCTTAATTGTACTTAACTTCAGTTATAGACTATTATAGCTATCAACTGCTAGATGCAAGTTCCCAGGTAACCACAATTAACAGTTCAGTGGATAACAAGATAAGGAGAGAAGAGTCAGAGCATAGCTCTATGAAAAATCACTCCACAAAGAAAGCAGTGGAAGAGAAGAACAAGAGAACTACAAAACAGACAGAAAACAATGAACAAAGTAGTAACAATAAGTCCTGACCTTTCAATAATGATTTTAAATGTAAATGCATTAAACCTTCCAAATGAAAAATGTGGAGTGGCCTGAGAGATTAAAAAACAAGACCCAACTACATACTTTAGATTTCATGACACACATAGGATGAGAGTGAAGAGGTAGAGTCAGAGATTCCACACAAATAGTAATCAAAAGAAAGCAAAGTCAGGCAAAAGAGAAGTTAAGCCAAAATCATCACAGGAGACATAATGATTAAATAGTTCAACAAGCATCGATAGCCCATGTTATTACATATATATTCAATATTTGTCCCCAACATCAAAAAATGTAAATAAACAAAGCCAACAATGACAGATCTTAGGGAGAAATAAAAGCAATACAAAAATATCCCACTGTTTATAAGGGATGGATCGTTCAGACAGAAAATCAATAAGAAAACAACAAAACTGAGCAACACTACAGGCTAAATGGCATTACCAGACACATAGTGCCCATTGACCCAATACACTGACCCACAGAGCATATTTTACCCAATGTATAGAAAAATACACATTTTTCTGAGTGACACATGAAATATTCTCCAGGACATGCTAGATCACAAAGAAGTCTCAGAAAATTTAAGAATATCAAAATAATTCCAAGTGTCTTTGCTGACCACAATGGTTGCTAGAAATCAAGAATGAAAAGAAAACAGGAAAAGTTCATAAATACATGAAAACTAAATGGCACTCATATTTTGAGACTTTTCTTTATTAATATAAAGAATGCTATTGAGATTTTGATAGGGATTGCATCAAGTCTATAGATTACTTTGAGCAGTATAGACATTTTAGCAATATTAATTTTTTCAATCTATTAACACAGAATGGTTTTCCAATTATTTGTGTCTTTTTAATTTCCCTTCATGCAAGTTTAATGTATTAAACATGTTATAATTTTAAAAGAAACTGACATTTTTTTTAAAAGGTAGAAGATGAAAGTAGAGAGCAAGAAAGCCATTATTGGGAGAGCTCCCAGTTGGAGAAAACTAAGATCATGGCATCCAGTCCCATCACTTCATGGCAAATAGATGGGAAAACAATGGAAACATTGACAGACTTTATTTTGGGGGGCTCCAAAATCACTATAGATGATGACTGCAGCCATGAAACTGAAAGATATTTGCTCCTTGGAAGAAAAGCTATGACTAGTCTAGACAGCATATTAAAAAGCAGAGACATTACTTTGCTGACAAAGGCAATGGCAACCCCCTCCAGTACTCTTGCCTGGAAAATCCCACGGATGGAGGAGCCTGGTAGGCTGTAGTCTATGAGGTCGCTAAGAGTCGGACATGACTGAGCGATTTCCCTTTCACTTTTCACTTTCATGCATTGGAGAAGGAAATGGAAACCTACTCCAGTGTTCTTGCCTGGAGAACCCCAGGGACGGGGGAACCTGGTGGGCTGCCGTCTATGGGATCACACAGAGTCAGACACGACTGAAGTGACTTAGCAGTAGCAGCATGGTTTATCCAGTAATCATGTATGGATGTGAGAGTTGGACTAGAAAGAAAGCTGAGCACCGAAGAATTGATGCTTTTGAACTGTGGTGTTGGAGAAGACTCTTGAGAGTCCCTTGGACTGCAAGGAGATCCAACCAGTCCATCCTAAAGGAGATCAGTCCTGAGTGTTCATTGGAAGGACTGATGCTGAAGCTGAAACTCCCATTCTTTGGCCACATGATGTGAATAACTGACTCGTTGGAAAAGATGATGCTGGAAAAGATTGAAGGTGGGAGGAGAAAGGGATGACAGGGATGAGATGGTTGGATGGCATCACCGACTCAATGGCCATGAGTAAACCCTGGGAGTTGACGGACAGAAAAGCCTGGCACATTGCAGTCCATGGGGTTGCAAAGAGTTGGACATGACTGAGCGGCTGAACTGAAGTTGTGTAAGCCTCAGTACTGATAAGACACATAAATATTTGGGGAAAATAGTTGAATCCGTTTTTAGCATATTTCATCACCCTCTGCTCCTCCTGTCACCTAACCCTGGATTTTGTCATTTCTCCTGCTTCACACAAATAAACATGATCTTAAATATGCAAATGTTTATCGATTTAAAGATGGGTTTGTCAAAAAGGGAAGCAACTGCTATAGAAGTGAAGGGTAGGTATATAGGTGGGGTTTGTGGCAAGTAAGGTGAGATCATAAAAAGTTTTGAAGCTTAGGAGGGAAATCAAAATGACAATGTATCATTAGTCATCCAAGGAACATATTTTGAAAAGAATAAAAGGGAATCAATTACTTAATTTTTTAAATTCCCTTGTTTCTGAGTATATTCTGATTATTTATTGCTAGAGTTCTTTCTGGTAAAAGACTACCTAGTAATCCCTGAATCCAGTCTAAAAACTAGACTTCCAAAGAAGAAAAATATGACCCATAAAAAAATTTTAAATGAGCAATCATTAAAAGCAAATTCAGAAATTACAGAAATGATTTAATTGGCTGATAAGGTCTTTAAAACTCTACTGTAAATATACCTACTGAGGCATAAAAACAAAGTAGAGAAAAAAATAAGCAAATGGAGCTTCTAAAAGTAAACTACAATATTTGGAATGAAAAATTGTCTGGATTAACTTAACAAGAGACAAGACATTGCAGAATAAAAGAACTGGAAACTCAACGCACAGCATTTGACCATCCAAATTGAAGTAGAGAGAGAAAAATATGAGTAGAAATTAGTATCATGAAGGATAATATCAAACCATGTAAAATATGTTATTTGGAAATTCAGAATAAGGGATAAGTAGAAAAAAAATTTTTTTTAATGATAGATGAAATTTTTTCCAAATTTAATGAAGCTATAAACCCACTGATCCAAGAGGCTAAACAAACCTCAAACAAGATAAACTAAATAAAACCATCTAGTGCACTTGATAATATATTGCTGAAGTCCATTCATAAACAAAAATAACTCTTAACAGCAGCCAGGAAATTTTGACACACTATATATAGGGGAACAATGTTAAGTATTACTGACTTCTTATTTGAAGTAATGCAAGCCAGATAATCATGCAAAAACATCTTTAGAGTACTCGGTGGGGGGCAAATATTAACATAGAATTCAGTTACTTTTGAAAATAACATTCAAACCTGAAAGAAAATTAAAATGTTTTCAGATGAATAACAGATGATAGAATATGAGACCATCAGACACACACTGTACAAAAATGTTATCTAAAGGTCTAAAAGTTAAAGGAAAGTGATAATAAATGAAAGCTTGGAAATCAAAGGTATAAGAACCGTGTTAAATGATAATTCTGCAAGTAAATATTTTAAAAACTTCTTCTCATTTTTAAAATACTACAATATTTAAGACAAAAATAACAATTTTGTATTACAAAATCATAATATAAGTAGAATATATGACAACAGTAACATAAATAACAAGAACAGTGAAATAGAATTATACTATAATAAGGTCTTACATTATATATTAAATGACATGATAGCTAAAGAAAAATCTGACTAAAGAGTAATATTTTCAACATTATGATAAGCTCTGCAAAAAAGAGATATATCCAATAAACCAACAGAGTACATAAAATAGAGTATTAAAATGCTCAATTACAGATTAAAATAGGAACAAGAAAACATAAAACAAACAGCAAGCTAGTAAACTTAAACACAAGTATATAAATGATTATGTTAAATTTAAATAATTTAAATACTCCAACTAAAAGCAAGATGATCAGACTAGATAAAGTAAGACAAAATCATACACTGTATAAACAAAGAAACATAGGGTCAGAAATATATACCATGCAAACACTGATCAGAGAAAGCTGTATTATATATATATATTAATATTATATGAAGTAAGCCTGTAGAATAAAGAATATATTCAGAGAGAAAAGGACATTTCATGATGATAAAATACAAAAGAAATTATGTAGTTTCAAAATCAGTATGAAGCAACTGAAATTGTGTTTAGAGGAAAATTTACAGCCTTTATGCTTCCTGGAGGCTTACACTGGAAAAGAAAAGAAAACTGAGAGCAAATGATCTGAGTCCACCTCAAGAATCTATAAAAATACAGCAAATCAAAACCAAATGAGAAGAACAAAAACTAATAGCAATCAATGAAATAGGAAACATAAACAATAAAGAAAATCAACAAAGTCAACTGGTAATTCTTTTTGAAAGGCTCAGTTCAGTTCAGTTCAGTCATCCAGTCGTGTCCAACTCTTTGCGACCCCATGAATCGCAGCACGCCAGGCCTCCCTGTTTATCACCATCTCTCAGAGTTCACTCAGACCCACGTCCATCGAGTCCATGATGCCATCCAGCCATCTCATCCTCGGTTGTCCCCTTCTCCTCCTGCCCCCAATCCCTCCCAGTGAGTCAACCCTTCCTTGATTCATGGACCTGACATTCCAGGTTCCTATGCACTATTGCTCTTTACAGCATTGGATCTTGCTTCTATCACCAGTCACATGCACAACTGGGTATTGTTTTTGCTTTGGCTCCATCCCTTCATGTTTTCTGGAGTTATTTCTCCACTGATCTCCAGTAACATATTGGGAACCTAGTAACCTGGGGAGTTCCTCTTTTGGTATCTTATCATTTTGCCTTTTCATACTGTTCATGGGGTTCTTTCTCAAGGCAAGAATACTGAAGTGGCTTGCCATTCCCTTCTCCAGTGGACCACGTTCTGTCAGCCCTCTCCACCATGACCCACCTGTCTTGGGTTGCCCCGCAGGCATGGCTTGGTTTCATTGAGTTAGACAAGGTTGTGGTCCTAGTGTGAAGGCTAATGAAACTGATTATCCTCTAGCAAAAAATTCAATCAAGAAAAACTAAGAGAACACAACTTTAACAACACCAAGAATGAAAGGGGGGTTATCACTTTAGATCTTACCAATATTTAAAAGATATATTGTTCAGTCACTAAGTTGTGTCCACCTCTGCGACCCTGTGGATTGCAGCGCCCAAGCCTTCCATGTCTTTCATCTGTGTCTTTCACTATCTTCTGGAGTTTGCTCAGATTTATATCCATTGAGTCAGTGATGCCATCCAACCATCTCGTCCTCTGTTACCCCCCTTCTCCTGCTCTCATCTCAATCTTTCTCAACATCAGGGTCTATTCCAATGAGTTGGCTCCTCACATCAGGTGGTCAAACTATTGGAACTTCAGCTTCAGCATCAGTCCTTTCAATGAATCTTCAAGGTTGATTTCCTTTAGGATTGACTGGTTTGATCTCCTTGTTGTCCAAGGGATTCTCAAAAGTCTTCTCCAGCACCACAGTTCAAAAACATCAGTTCTTTGGTGCTCAGTCTTCTTTATGGTCCAACTCTCACATCCATACCAGACTACTGGAAAAAACATAGCTTTGACCTTTGTCAGTAAAGTGATGTTTCTGCTTTTTAATATGCTGTCTAGGTTTATTATAGCTTTTCCTCCAAGGAGCAAGCATCTTTTAATTTCATCATTGAAGTCACCGTCTGCACTGCTCTTGGAGCCCAAGAAAATAAGATCTGCCACTGTTTCTATTTCTCCCCTATATATTTGCTTCCCAAATGATGCTAGTTTTAAAGAACCTTCCTATCAATTCAGACAGACATAAGAAATGTGAGTTCGATTCCCTTGCATCCTGGGAAGATTCCCTGGAGGAGGAAATGGAAACCTACTTCAGTATTCTTGCCTGGAAAGTCCCATGAACAGAGGAGCCTGGCAGGCTACAGTCCATAGAGTTGCACAGAGTTAGACACAACTGAAGCAACTTAGCACTGCACATTTGCCGTGAAGTGATGGGACTGGATGCCATGATTTTTTAACAATATCGGGCATGTTCAGGGTGGTGTGACCATAGACTGATCTTAGTTTTTGAATGCTGAGTTTTAAGTCAGCTTTCTCACTCTCGTTTCACCTTCATCAAGAGCTTCTTTAGTTCCTCTTCACTTTCTGTCACTAGAGTGATAACATCTGCATATCTGAGGTTGTTGATATTTCTCCTGAATATCTTGATTCCAGCTTGTGCTTCATCCAGTCCAGCATCTCACATGATGTACTCTGCATATAAATTAAATAAGCAGGGTAACAACATACAGCCTTGTCATACTCCTTTTCCTGTGTTGAACCAGTCCATTGTTCTATGTTTGGGTCTAACTGCTTCTTCTTGACAGGTAAGGTAGTCTGGTATTCCTACCTTTTTAAGAATTGTCTACAGTTTTTTGTAATGCACACAGTCAAAAGATTTAGCATAGTCAATGAAGCAGAAGTAGATTTTTTTCTGGAATTCTCTTGCTTTTTCTATGATCCAACAGATGTTGGCAATATGATCTCTGGTTCCTCTTCCTTTTCTAAATCCAGCGTGTACATTTGGAAGTTCTCAGTTCACATACAGTTGAAGCCTAGCTTGAAGGATTTTGAGCATTACCTGGCTAGCATGTGAAATGAGTGCACTTGTGTGGAACTTTAAACTTTCTTTGGCATTGTCCATCTTTGGGATTGAAATGAAAACAAACTGACCTTTTCCAGTTCTGTGGAACTCCATTGCTGAGTTTTCCAAATTTGCTGGCATATTGAGTGCAGCACTCTAACAGCATCATTTTTTAGAATTTGGACTAGCTTAGCTGGAATTTTATCACTTTTACTAGCTTTTGTCTTCTTAATGCTTCCTAAGGCCCACTTGACTTCAGACTCCAAGGTATCTGGCTCTAAGTGAGCAACCACATCATCATCGTTATCTGGGTCAATAAGACGTTTCTTGTGTAGTTCTTCTGTGTATTCCTGCCACCTCTTTTTTTTTTTTTTTAATCTCTTTTACTTCTGTTAGGTCCTTGCCATGTTTTCTCTTGAAAATACAACTACCAATATTTTAAAGCACAAAAAATGAAAAATCTGAAAAAAAATCTGAAGTTTCTTAAAAAAATCCCATTAAGAAAATTGTAGTCCTCCAATGTCAGCTCTTCCACAGAGCTCAGAAACAATTTCTACTCTGGATTTATCCTAAACACAGTACTTCACCTTCAATAATACGATAAAGAGGGTGAAATTCTCTTTCACACCACTTTCCTAAAATTGAGAAGAAACCTCAGTTTCAATTAGAGAATTAGAACAGACATGCTATTCTCTTCTTACTTCTCCTGTGTCACCACTTTGACCTGCTTTCACTAAAACATGTTTCTGAAAATATAGAAGGGATAGACCAGAGGGAAGAAACTGACAAAGAGATTAGCACAAGAAAAGTGGAACAGTTCATAAACATGTGAAAATCTAAATTAGAGCAGCATTTGGGACTAAAAACCATAATCAAGGTTAAAACGCCAGAGCACTCTGTTAATTTTAAAGTATATCCTAACTGAAATTAATATCGAGCCATTGCTTTTCTTAAAACAGTAACATTGGGAGCTCCAACATCACATAAACTTATAGCACCACACGCTGCATTTTTACTCAGATGCTGACTTATGAAAATAAGGTGGAAACCCATGTAGTTTTTCCACAAGTTTATCTTCAGTTGAAACCATGATTAAGGCATGGTGGCAATAGAAATGTCCCACTGCTGGGCATACACACCGAGGAAACCAGAATTGAAAGAGACACATGTACCCCAATGTTCATCGCAGCACTGTTCATAATAGCCAGGACATGGAAGCAACCTAGATGTCCATCAACAGATGAATGGATAAGAAAGCTGTGGTACATATACACAATGGAGTACTACTCAGCCCTTAAAAAGAATAAATTTGACTCAGTTCTAATGAGATGGATGAAATTGGAACCGATTATACAGAGTGAAGTAAGCCAGAAAGAAAAACACCAATACAGTATACTGACACATATATATGGAATTTAGAAGATAGTAATGATGACCCTATATGTGAGACAACAAAAGAGACACAGAGGTATAGAACGGACTTTTGGACTCTGGGGGAGAGGGAAAGGGTGGGATGGTTTGGGAGAATGGCATTGAAACGTATACTATCTTGTAAGAAAAGAAGCGCCAGTCTACGTTCAATGCAGGATGCAGGATGCATGGGGCTGGTGCACAGGATGATTCAGGTAGATGGTGTGGGGTGGGAGGTGGGAGGGGGCTTCGGCATTGGGAGATTGTGTTCACCTGTGGCTAATACATGTCAATGTATGGCAAAACAAATACAGTATTATAATTTAAACAAATTAATTAATTAAAAAAAAAAAAGAAATGTTACTTGAAACGCCAGAAAACAGATTTTCTTAAAACAAGAAATTCCTAACTGAAATTCAAATGCCCCTTGAAACTAGTTATTTTTAATAATAATAATAAAAGAAGAAAACATCTGCAGTGATGAATAGGTTTTTGCATAGATCATGGTAATGATTTCACAGATGTATACTGACCTCCCAAAGTTCTAAGTTGTATACATTAAATATATATAGCTTTGTGTATGTCAGTCATACCTCAATAAAGTAGCTTAAAATGAAACTAATTCTTTTCTTAGGGGTCTCAACTAGTATCATCAAAGATCTGCTGAAGGTGAGATTGGAAAAGTCACTTTTCAGGTGATCCTCTCCAAAAGAGCTGATTAGCCATGAGCTGCTAGAAATGTACTCAAATATTCTCAGGGCTCCCCCTGTCTCACCCACCAAATGGCTGACCATTTTTAAAGACTCAGCTACCTACATTAGGGATTCACTGTGATATCTGACTTTCCTCTAGTCCACCTGCTCTGACGGGATTAATGTGTAAGGCGTCTAGATCTCCCACCATTGTAATAACAACCGGAAACTGCGACCACCTACTCATGCCCTAGTTGCACTGCTATCTTTACTGTCTCCACCTTGGCACAATCCAATGCGCTTAACACTGAGCACTTCTCATGAGTCCCTTCAGGTCCTATTAGCCTCACTGACTGTTACACTTGATGTGCTTCAGCTACTGTGTTGTTAATTTCCAAGTTTCATATTTTTCTTCAACAACCCCACAAACAGAATGTGAGCTCCCCACAGAGGTAGCCAGGTGATGAGACTAGCTCCTGCCACAAATCCTCCTGCTTGCCCTGACTGTGACCTAGGACCTTCAAATGCACCAGTGACATCCCTCATACGTTTTCCTTGTGTTGCACCCTGACTCCAGGGGTTGTCACTCTCTCTTTTGGTTTCTCATGCTTTGTTGAGTCAACCTCCTTGCAGCCTCCATGATATGATCCCTTCATACCCTTGGTGACTCTGTTTCTCTAAGACCAGAGAGTGTAATAAACTATGCTTGCCTGCCCCTCTCTTATGCCCTCTCTTGTGGTCAGACCTAACTGACCATCTCGATAGAATAAAAAATAATCATGATAAAACTAATCTGTCATATCATTGTATAAAAGTATAACCCAGCAGTTGTACCTGTTTGTAACATTTGACCTCACCTCCCTGCCTCTTATGACACATCACAGAGATCTGAAGGGTCCAGAAGTCCACAGATCTGGAGTTTTTACTGTCCAGGGCCAAGCAAACCCTTACTCGCCTTTGAGAACCTAATGCTCTAAGAACCGAGTATGACCAGAGTCTTCCCCCAAGGGTGCTCTAAAGCATGTGGGCTGGTTTCCTCAGGGTCATTCTGTGAATGAGACAGAGGTGTTTCCTGCTGGGAATCCCCTCCCAGACAAGACAGGGCTTACCTGAGCAGACTGCTCCAACATCTTGGTCATGAGAGAAGGTGTCATTATAGTTTTTAAAATCAATATGGACACACTTACGTAGGGTCAAAGTTGTTTCAACCTCTCTATCCTCGCAAGAAACATATAAAAACCAAATGGAGCCAAGTCTTGGTCCAAAATGTGACCCTCTGGGAGCACCAATGGCAACTCCACATTCCAGCTGTCTGCACACCTCTTCTACTTGTGCTATGAGCCAGTACTCAGCATACACCGTGCCCCAATCTCCTTTGTATTTCACTTCCACTCTCCCCTCACAGCGGTGGGCTCCATCCTTCAGCCTCAGCTCCAGAGCTGCAAGAGAGACAGACACAGGACAGAGGAGAGATTTTAAGAGAGAGTGCAGTGGTATGCTAGTAAGTATTTTTTTTTAATCTCTCTGATGGGAAAAAAATCCCTGAATTTGTTGACTTTTATGGTATAAATATTCCCACATGGCCAACTCGAAGTTCCCAATGTGCCATCACTGAACCTGGACCAGGAAAGGAGGCACCAGGTATTCCTCATGAGCCTATAAACGAGCTCCAGGAACACCACTGAGGACAGGCCTTGAGAGACTCTGGATGCTGCCCTCCCTGCTCAAGGCTACTAGGGCCCAGCTTCCCCATCTCAGTTTACAGCTCATGGCCCAGAATCCAGGGAGGAATACTCCCTCTCCTTCCCTGTCCTTAGGGAGCGTCTCTTCCAGCTCAGGAACAGAGGGCTCAGGCAACAGGTTCTACAGTGTCCTGATAGTTCCTGTCACCTGGGGTTCACATCCTTGTGTAATCCCCATACTCGAATGTATCTAGTAACATGTGTGTAACAAATGGAATTTGGCAAAAGTGATGAGATGTCACTTAAGAGATTAGGTTTCAAGATGACTCTGGTTTCCCTTTGAAGACCTATCTTACTCTCTTTTTTCATTCTGCTTTATTGACTATGCTAAAGTCTTTGTGTGGATCACAATAAACTGTGGACAGTTCTGAAAGAGATGGGAATACCAAACCATCTGACCTGTCTCTTGAGAAACCTGTATGCAGGTCAGGAAGCAACAGTTAGAACTGGACATAGAACAACAGACTGGTTCCCAATAGGAAAAGGAGTACGTCAAGGCTGTATATTGTCACTCTGCTTATTTAACTTATATGCAGAGTACATCATGAGAAATGCTGGGCTGGAAGAAGCACAAGGCAGAATCAAGATTTCCAGGAGAAATATCAATAGCCTCAGGTATGCTGACGACACCACCCTTATGGCAGAAAGTGAAGAGGAACTAAAAAGCCTCTTGATCAAAGTGAAAGTGGAGAGTGTGCNATAGGAAAAGGAGTATGTCAATGCTGTATATTGTCACCCTGCTTATTTAACTAATATGCAGAGTACCTCATGAGAAACGCTGGGCTGAAAGAAGCACAAGGCGGAATCAAGATTGCCGGGAGAAATATCAATAACCTCAGATATGCAGACAACAACACCCTTATGGCAGAAAGAGAAGAGGAACTAAAAAGCCTCTTGAGGAAAGTGAAGGAGAGTGAAAATGTTGGCTTAAAGCTCAACATTCAGAAAACTAAGATCATGGCATCTGGTCCCATCACTTCATGGCAAGTAGATGAGGAAACAGTGGAAACAGTGTCAGACTTTATTTTGGGGGGCTCTAAAATCACTGCAAATAGTGATTGCAGACATGAAATTAAAAGATACCTACTCCTTGGAAGGAAAGTTATGACCAACCTAAACAGCATATTCAAAAGCAGAGGCATTACTTTGCCAACAAAGGTCCGTCTAGTCAAGGCTATGGTTTTTCCTGTGGTCATGTATGGATGTGAAAGTTGGACGGTGAAGAAAGCTGAGTGCTGAAGAATTGATGCTTTTGAACTGTGGTGTTGGAGAAGACTCTTGAGAGTCCCTTGGACTACAAGAAGATCCAACCAGTCCATCCTAAAGGAGATCAGTCCTGGGTGCTCATTGGAAGGACTGATGTTGAAGCTGAAACTCCAATACTTTGGCCACCTCATGTGAAGAGTTGACTCATTGGAAAGAGCCTAATGCTGGGAGGGATTGGGGGCAGGAGGAGAAGGGGACGACAGAGGATGAGATGGCTGGATGGCATCACCGACTTGATGGACACGGGTTTGGGTAGACTCCGGGAGTTAGTGAAGGACAGAGAGGCCTGGCGTGCTGCAATTCATGGGATCGCAGAGAGTCGGACACGACTGAGTGACTGAACTGAACTTACTCTGTCTCTCTTGCTCTAATGAAGCCAGTTGCCACATTGTGAGCTGTGTATGGAGAGACCCTCGGCAACAGCCAGCAAGAGACTGAGGCTCTCAGTTAAACAGTCTCCTAAAGTCTGAATGCTGCCAATAACCAGGTGGGTGTGAGTGGTACCCACCCTTCGTTGAAACTTCAGATGATTGAACCAGTGAGACACGAGTCAGAGGGCCCTGGTAATCCTTGCCAGTTCCTAGCCCATGGAAATTATGAGGTGCTAGATGTTTGCTGCTTTATTCTGTTGTTTTGTTTTGTTTATTTATTTTTGGCTGTGCTGGGTTTTTGTTGCCACTCACAGACTTTCTCTAGTTACAGAGAGTGGAGGCTACTCTTCATTGTGGCGCATGAGCCTCTCATGCCCGTGGCTTCTCTTGTTGCTGAGCACGGACTCTAATCACGAGGGCTAAGATGCCAAGTTTTTCAGTAATTTGTACCACAGTAACACATAACTAATGTAGGAAGGGATTATGCTAAGTGAAAGAAGTAAGACAGAGAAAAGTAAATACTGTTTGATCTCATTTATATGTGAAATCTAAAAAAAAAATTTCATAGATAAGGAGAGTAAATTGGTGGTTGTCTGGGTAGAGGTAGGAGTGGGACGAAAGGATGATGGTGGCACAGACTTCTACTTAGAACACAGATAAGCCCTGGGGATGGAATGTACATGTGACTGTAGGTGACAATTGTTGTTTAGTCACCAAGTCATGTCCGACTCTGTGCAACCCCATGAACTTCAGCACACCAGACTTCTCTGTCCTTCACTATTTTCTGGAGTTTGCTCAAACTCATGTCCATTGAGTTGATGATGCCATCCAACTGTCTCATCTTCTGTCACTCCTTTCTTCTCCTGCTCTCAGTCTTTCCCAACATCAGGGTCTTTTCCACTGAACTGGCTTTCATATCAGGTGGCCAAAGTATTTGAGCTTCAGCATCAGTCTTCCAATGAATATTCAGGGTTGATATCCTTTAGGATTGACAGATTTGACCTCCTCGCTGTCCAAGGGACTCTCAAGAGTATTCTCCAGCACCACAGTTTGAAAGCATCACTTCTTCAGCACTCAACCTTCTTTATAGTCCAGCTCTCACAACCATACATGACTACCTGAAAAGCCATAGATTTGATCATAGGGAGCTTTGTTGGTAAAGTGATCTCTCTGTTTTTTAATATGCTGTCTGGATTTGCCATAGTTTTTCTTCCAAGGAGAAAACATCTTTTGATTCATAGCTTCAGTCACCGTTTCCACTTTTTCCCCATCTTTTTGCCGAGAAATGATAGAATCAGTTGTCATGATCTTAGTTGACAATACTGGATTGTATATTTGATCATTACTAATAAAGTTAGTCTTAAGAGTTCTCATAATATACACATAGTAACTATGTGACGCGATGTGATCAATGTGTTAACTAACTTAATTATGTTAATAGTTTCAAAATACATATGTATTTCTTTTTTAATACCTTAAGTTTTGGAGTATAGCTGATTTACAACGTTGTGTTAGTTTCAGGTGTACAGTAAAGTGACTCACTTATATATTTTAATACATATACTCATTCTTTTTTAGATTCTTTTCTCTTCTAGCTTATCACAGAATACTGATTAGACTTCCCTGTGCTATACAGTAGGTCCATGTTGATTATCTACCATATATATAGTAAGGTGCATGTGCGTTAATTTCAAATTCCTGATTTATCCTTCTCCCTAACTCCCAAAATTTCCCCTTGTGTAACCATAAGTTGTTTTGTGTATCTGTAAGTCTGTTTCTGTTTTGTAAATAAGTTCATTTGTACCCTTTTAAAATTAATTTTTACTGGAGTATAGTTGCTTTACAATGTTATATTTCCTCTGTACAACAAAGTGAATCAGTTATTTGTTGTTGTTCAGTTGCTAAGTCATGTCTAACTCTTTGTGAATTCATGGACTGACACACTCCAGGCTCACCTGTCCTCCACAATCTCCTGAAGCTTGCTCAAATTCACGATGATTTCTAATCATCATGCTATCTAACCATCTCCTCCTCTGCCTCACCCTTCTCCTCTTGCATTCCATGTTTCCCAGATAATTTCCAATGAGTCTGCTCTTGGTTGAGTCCCTTTTCTCCACATCATCCCCAGCATTTATCGTTTATACAATTTTTGATGGACAGTTCTGGCTGGTGTGAAGTGATGCCTCATTGTATTTTTGATTTGCATTTCTCTGATAATTAAAGATGCTCAGCATCTTTTCATGTGTTTTTTGGACACCTGTATGTCTTCACTGGAGAATATATACATATGTATTTTAAGTCATCATACTGTACACCTTTCACTTATATCTTATTATATGGTGATTACCTTCTTGAGGTTCATGACAATGTATGGGAGACAGGGATAAAGACCATCCCCATGGAAAAGAAATGCAAAAAAAGCAAAATGGCTGTGTGGGGAGGGCTTACAAATAGCTGTGAAAAGAAGAGAAGTGAAAAGCAAAGGAGAAAAGGAAAGATATAAGCATCTGAATGCAGAGTTTCAAAGAATAGCAAGAAGGGATAAGAAAGCCTTCTTCAGCAATCAATGCAAAGAAATAGAGGAAAAGAACAGAATGGGAAAGACTAGAGATCTCTTCAAGAAAATTAGAGATACCAAGGGAACATTTCATGCAAAGATGGGCTCAATAAAGGACAGAAATGGTCTGGACCTAACAGAAGCAGCAGATATTAAGAAGAGGTGGCAAGAATACATGGAAGAACTGTACAAAAAAGATCTTCACGACCCAGAAAATCATGATGATGTGATCACTTATCTAGAGCCAGACATCTTGGAATGTGAAGTCAAGTGGGCCTTAGAAAGCATCACTACGAACAAAGCTGTGGAGGTGATGGAATTCCAGTTGAGCTGTTTCAAATCCTGAAAGATGATGCTGTGAAAGTGCTGCACTCAATATGC
>SJYG01000024.1:1644209-1714090 GCA_006410535.1 Litocranius walleri | reverse complement strand
AGGCTGAGCACCAAAGAATTGATGCTTTTGAACTGTGGTGTTGGAGAAGACTCTTGAGAGTCCCTTGGACTGCAAGGAGATCCAACCAGTCCATTCTGAAGGAGATCAATCCTGGGATTTCTTTGGAAGGAATGATGCTAAAGCTGAAACTCCAGTACTTTGGCCACCTCATATGAAGAGCTGACTCATTGGAAAAGACTGATGCTGGGAGGGGTTGGGGGCAGGAGGAGAAGGGGGCAACCGAGGATGAGATGTCTGGATGGCATCACGGACTCAATGGACGTGAGTCTGAGTGAACTCTGAGAGATGGTGATGAACAGGGAGGCCTGGCGTGCTGCGATTCATGGGGTCGCAGAGTCGGACATGACTGAGCTACTGAACTGAACTGAACTGAACCTTCCAATAAAGCTGGAAACAATAGATTAAGAAAACTATATAGAGAGACAAAAACTTTTGCAAATGCAAGGGAAAAAATGACAGGAATAATAGTAATGGGAGCTTGAAATATATTTCTCAGCTTTTAATACTTGAAATGGTTATCTGAACTAAATTCAATGGGGAAAAAGTGGAAGTAGTGACAGATTTTATTTTCTTGGGTTCCAAAATCCCTGTGGACAATGACTGCAACCATGAAATTAAATGGCACTTGCTCCTTGGAAGAAAAGCCATAACAAACCTAGTCAGTGTATTAAAAAGCAGAGACATCACTTTGCCAACCAAAGTCCGTATAGTCAAAGCTATGTTATTTCCTGTGCTCATGTATGGATGTGACAGTTGAACCATAAAGAAAGCTGCGTGCATGCGTGCTAAGTCGTTTCAGTAGTGTCCAACTCTTTGTGACCTTATGGACCACAGCCTGCCAGGTTTCTCTATCCACGGGATTCCCCAGGCAAGAATACTGGAGTGGATTGTCATTTCCTTCTCCAGGGGATCTTTCCAATCCAGGGATTGAAACTGCATCTCTTATGTCTCCTGCATTGGCAGGCGGGTCATTTTCCACTAGCACCACCCGGGAAGCAGCCCCGAAGAACTGATGCTTTGAACTGTGGTGTTGGAGAAGATTCTTGAGAGTGCCTTGGACTGTCAGGAAATTGAACCAGTCAATCCTAAGGGAAATCAACCCTGAATATTCATTGGAAGGACTGATACTGAAGTTGAAGCTCCAATACTTTGGCCACGTGATGCAAAGAGCTAATTCACTGGAAAAACAAAACAAAACAAAAACCTGCTGGTGTCCCCACTGATGGCACTTATCAGAGTTTATTATAATTTTTAATTTTATTGTCCAGCTTCACTAGACTATCAGTTAATATGGGCCAGGGAGCTTTATTCACCATCATCAGGGCCTCAGCATCTGGTGAATTGCAAACGGTATAGATTCAATGCCCCACAAACCCATCTTTAAATTAATAAACATTTGTGGAATGAAAGTCTAAATAAACTCTGAAAAGAAGGTATGGAAATGATATAATTTAGCACATTTATGGCATTGAAATTGGTAAGAAAATAAAAAGAAATAATTCAAGAATGACATTGGAAAAAATAAAATAAAATTAGGTTGAATGTCATATTATATATAAAATAACTTACACAATTATTTAGTATTTACACACATAAATATATTCATAAAATTATTACAGATAAAAATAATTTATTTAAATTTGAAGTGGGGAAGAACATGCTTGACAAGGCTCTGAAAATGGAAACAAAAACAGGAAATTTTAACAGGCAATCAATATTATTAGAAACCTCCATGAGGGACTTCCCTGGTGGTCCAACAATTAGGACTCTACACTCCCAATGAAGGTAACACAGGCTTGATTCCTGGTCTGGTTTGATACAGTCAAAAAAATCAAACAATAAGCTGAAGGAAGCATATTCAATCTATAAACAATGTAATTCAATAGGACAGGGACTTGCACCCAAACTGCTTGGTTTCAAGTCTTACCTCTATTTCTTACAACTGACTCATCTTGGGCAAGTGACTTTGCTTNTGTAATTCAATAGGACAGGGACTTGCACCCAAACTGCTTGGTTTCAAGTCTTACCTCTATTTCTTACAACTGACTCATCTTGGGCAAGTGACTTTGCTTTGCCTCAGTCATCTGTTTGGTGGCTAAAAAATATATTCTGCCTTGTTGGACTGTTGTGCCCTCAAATGAGTTCATATAAGTAAATGCACTGTAGGTTGTTGCAGTAGATGACAGTAGTATAAAGAGCTTGAATACAAATTATGACAAAATATATAGCCATCACAAGGTAAAAAGGACAAATGTAATGAGCAAAGTAATTCACAAACAAAGGATAAAATTAGCTAATATATGCCAGTATTTGCCTACCAAACTGGTTAAGATTTTAGAACCTCATAAGAAGACAAAGTTGGTGAAGCTATGTGGAAACTAACATTCTCATTCACCATTTATAGAATTGTAGATGACAGTAGTATAAAGAGCTTGAATACAAATTATGACAAAATATATAGCCATCACAAGGTAAAAAGGACAAATGTAATGAGCAAAGTAATTCACAAACAAAGGATAAAATTAGCTAATATATGCCAGTATTTGCCTACCAAACTGGTTAAGATTTTAGAACCTCATAAGAAGACAAAGTTGGTGAAGCTATGTGGAAACTAACATTCTCATTCACCATTTATAGAATTAAAGTTCAATGCAGCTATTTCTGGCAAGCATTAATCTCTATGTACCAAAAACTTTAAAGGTATAGGTACAAAGCCTTAAAGCCTTAGAGGTACTCAGCCTATAAAGCTTTTTTTTTCAACATTTAAATATTTGTTTATTCGTCCGTTCATTTGACTGCCCAGGTCTTAGTTGCCATCTGCAGGATCTTTAGCTGCAGCACGCGAACTCTCGGCTGCCACATGTGGAGTCTAGTCTCCTGACCAGGGATCGAATTTGGGATCCTGCACTGGGAGCATGGAGACTCAGTTACTGGACCACCAGTGAATTCCCAGAAACCTCGCCTTTAGAATATGATTAAGAGAAGCAATCATAGATGGTCCTACATTTAAACACAGGAAAGTTCAGAGTAAAATTTTTCATAATAGCAAAAAATTGTTGAAAACAACTAAATGCTTAATACAGACGGTCAGGTGAGCATATTGCATTTCTGCATATATATAGTGAAGTAACTGGAGGCAGTTAAAAAATTCAGTACTATCCCTGTGACAGCCCGCATTTTTTAATTCTACAATAGAATGCTTTAGTGTGTTAAAGAATAGTTAATGATATAGAAGAATGTCCAAAATATATTCTGGATTGTAAAAACGGGATAAAAAACAACATATGCCAAATTATCTAATCCTGAGTATCTACATTTTTGTCTAATGGTATCAATTGCATTTGAGAGAGAGTTTTATGCCAATGCCTATCCTGAATTTCAAGGTGGAGATTCCTGTAACGTGTGAGAAATCATCAGGTGCTCAGAAAAGCCAAGCCTGTTATTTTACAAGGAGCAAGTCTACTGTAGCATGAAGTAGAAGAATAAAATGTTATAGAACTCTGAATGGTGTTTCAAAGAAAATGAAAATAGTACTTGCTTTGGTGAAGTATTCCTTCTTCTTAAAAAGCAGCTGATGATATTTCCTACAATTTTCCTTGTAACAGGAAGGGGCCATGCATCAAAACATCCATCACCTCCCCCTTGTGAGACCAAAACCCACCTCTGACCTCCAGAGCCCTCAGGAGGAGATGCTTCACCAGCATCTGCTCAGCACTCAAGGAGCAGAGATGAGGACGGAAGGGACTTCCCAAGGAGAGCTGTGGACTGGAGGCTGAGGTCTAGGGGATGACAGTGAGCTCTGAGATGAGATGGGGCTGCACTGAGTCTCAGCCAGACCGGCACCCACATCTGAGAGGGCCGCCTCCACCAGACTGGAGACCACATTCTCCGCAGCCCCAGCCCTGACGCCTGCCGTCCTCTCACTCAGGGAGAACCAGCTCCAGGGAGGGACAGGAGAGGGCAGGAGGCAGAAAGTGCTCCCTACAGAGTCACAGCAGATCCTGGAGGGGAAAGGACCGTCCCAGGCCCCCAGCACATCAGGAAATGTCACAGGGACCGGGGCAGAGACCAGGGAACTTAGACGCCTGGGGCTGCACAACAGCTGCTCTCTACGGACAAGAAGAGGTCCCCTCTCCTGGCTGTGGGCTTCTGCTCCGTGATGGACACCTGGTGGGGCAGGTGAGAGAAGCAGGCAGAGCCTCTCACAGAGCCCAGTGCCGGGCAGACACACAACATGCAGAGGGGAGCCTGGGGGATGGGGGAGAGGAGCGGAGAGAGGCAGGCAGGTGCGCCATCCTCTCTGACCGGGTCACACGCAGCGGCCATGCCCCCAGCCCTGTGGGACCCTGTGTGCTTCACAGACCAGAGGACTCAGCCCCTTCTCAGCAGCCCCGTTCCTCTCACACAGACAGGCTCCGCACACTCTTCACACACACATGCACATACACAAACTCCACACACACACACACACACACACACACACTCCACACACACACACCCTCACATACTCCTCACACACCCTCACACACACACTCCACACACACACACCCTCGCCACCCTCACACACACACACTCACACACACGCTCCACACACACACACACCCTCACACCTAAACACACTCCACACACACACACTCTCACACACACGCACCCTCACCACCCTCACACACACACTCCTCACACACACTCACACACACTCCACACACACATACACATAAACTCCACATACACTCCCACTCCACACACACACACCCTCTCACACACACTCCACACACACACACCCTCACATACTCCTCACATACACACCCTCACACACTCCTCACACACCCTCTCACACACACAAACTCCTCACACACACTCCACACACACACACCCTCCCCACCCTCACACACACACACTCCTCACACACACACGCACATACACACAAATTCCTCATACACTCCCACTCCACACACACACACCCTCTCACACACACTCCACACACACACACCCTCACCACCCTCACACATACACACTCCTCACACACACACGCACATACACACAAACTCCATACACACACACAAACTCCTCACTCCTCACACACACACCCTCACATACACACACACCCTCACACATACACAAACTCCTGACACATGCCTCACAATCACACACAAAATGTCACACACTCCTCACACCCAAACACACTCCTCACTCACCCACTCACACACACACACATACACTCCTCACACACACTCACACACCCTCACCACCCTCACACATACACAAACTCCTCACACATGCCTCACAATCACACAACTTCACACACTCCTCACACTCCTCACACCCAAACACACTCCTCACTCACCTGCTCACACACACACACACACACAAACTCCTCATACACTCCCACTACACACACACACACACTCACATACTCCTCACACACCCTCACACACACACATTCTCACACACACTCCACACACACACACCCTCACCACCCTCACACACACACACTCCTCACACACACACGCACATACACACAAATTCCTCATACACTCCCACTCCACACACACACACACTCTCACACACACTCCACACACACACATCCTCACATACTCCTCACACACCCTCACACACACACAAACTCCTCACACATGCCTCACAATCACACACACTCCTCACACCTAAACACACTCCTCACACCCAAACACACTCCTCACTCACACACTCAAACACACACACACTCCTCACACTAACTCTGCAGACTTCCTCACATACAGACACACACAAGGTCCTCACACACTCCACATACACACATATACCCACTCACACACTCCTCACACACTCCTGAAAACACACATACCCTTGCACACAAACACAAACTCCTCTAACACTCCACACACACACCCTCACACACACACACACTCTCACAAACACACATACACCTTCTCTCTCACACACACACACACACACACTCACACACTCATTACACACCCCTGAAAACACACATATCCTTGCACACAAACACAAACTCCTCACACACAGACACACACACACACACACACAAGCACAGAGCCTACAGGAGCATAGACATAGGAAACATGGGGACCCAGGGGCAGTGCTCACACACCAGGCACATAGAGCATGTGCGAACAGCCCAGAGTCCCCGCTGGGGTCAGTCGCTGGACCTTCCACACACTGGGAGCCACTGGGACTCCTAGAAACTCCTTGAGAACAAGGGAGACAGTGGAGGGGCCTCAGGCTGACCCAGCTCGGTCCAGACCAAACCTCACTGCTCTGTAAAATCTGCCGCTACAACCAGTGGACCCCGCCCAGGAGAGGGACGAGTATTCACAGTCACCGTGGCTCCTTTCTGGTCAGAAACACTGAGGCTCGGCTCCAGAACTCCAGACACCTTTCCTTTCATCAAGGTATCACTTCCTGCTGTGGACCCAGGACAGAGGGGCAGCTCTTACCTTGACCACCCACCACGGTGCCGAGGAGGAGGACACAGAGTCCCCGCAGGGAGAAGTGTCTGTCCAGATCCATCCTGACCCCACGTCCTCAAAGTCACAGTCCCAGCTGCAGGATCAGCCTGTGAGGGGGCATCAGGGTGTCGACCGGGGTCTATATAGACCACCCCTTACACCCTCCCTCCTGAGAGCCAATAGCGATACCTCTCACCATTTCAGGCACTATCGGAGGCTGCATCTGCCCCTTTATGCAGCTCAAACACCAATGAGCTTCTGCATCTTCAACATCTCCTTATATGAGCAACACGGTCCTTTGACCTCCTGATTCCGAGGTCCTGAGAGCCAGGCCCCCTGACCAGGGCTGGAGTAGAAAAATTGCATCAAAAACTACGAGTATCATTCTTTCCTCTGATTACCTTGGCCAATCCCCAAGGACTGTAAGATCTTGCAGGGTCAGGTTGTGGAATTCACTGGACCACGGAGAATAACTTCAGTAATATCCAGCATTGATCTTCCCCACCACTGAGCTCAGCGTCAAGAACAGTACTACAAGAAGGCTTCAAATACAAGAACATTTCTTGGGCCAGCAGAAAATGAGGACAAGGATTTCAGGGATTTACAGGTGACTGTGGAGAGGATGGGGAGGGAACCATTAAGTTGAGTGGATGAGATTGCACGTCTTCTCCTTTCAGAATGATCTGGAGACTGGGTCCCGGAGAAGGTGCCTGTGCGCTCAGTTGTGTCCTACTTTTTGTGACCCCTGGACTGTAACCTGCCAGGCTCTTCTGTCCACAGGATTTCCTAGGCAAGAATACAGGAGTGGGTTGCCATTTCCTTCTTGAGGGGATCTTCTCGACCCAGGCATCAAACCCATGTCTCCTGCATCTCCTGCATTGGCAGGCAGTCAGCAAATGATGCTTCAAGAGAAAAAGAGATTGCTGTTACAGGAAAAAAAGAGAAAGTAGGAGTTATTATTCAACTCTAGCCTGCAAAAATAGGATTTGGGGATCTAAGAGAAGAAAATATATAACTTAGAAAGATCTGGGTTTTCTAAACTTCACGTTGTCCCTCTTTGCATATTGAGAGTTTGGTTTTATAGGATTCAGAACACCCTTGTATTATAAGCCATAACTAAAGAAGATGTAAAATATAATTTAAAGCAACTGCCCCCAGACAGAAGGATAAATAGAAAGTATTCTGCTGCACAGTGGCTGCAGGCAAGGGGCAAAGAAGAGGCGAGTGAAGCAGAAAACAGAAGAGGGTTCATTTACTCTAGTCTAAGAGTAAAGGTGGCAGCAAGAATGGAATTCCAGCTGGACTGAGGGCACAGAGCCAAGCAGAAGGGGTTGATGTCCAGTATGGCCATTGCTGCCTTGTTCTGTTTCCACTGATCAGAGAGGCTCCCAGATGCTCTCCAGAAAGAAGCCCAGGGATGAGTATAGAGACTGAATAGGGCCATAAGTGATGTAAGACAGAGCTCCCCCATCGAAATACAAGGTCACTAACACGTTGCCCTCATTCTTCATAATCACTCAGGCTCAAGATTCCCATGATGCCCCTCTGTGGTCCACACAAACCCACCCTTAGGCCCCTTCACCCTGACTCTCATCATTTCAGCACAAATGTGGGAAGGACCCACCTGTGACACATATGCCCCGGAGTCCCCACCAGAGCTCAGAGACGGCTTCACAGCCTCCCCCTCCCACACCTGAAGGTCCCAGTGGGGCCAACACTGAGGGCAGCTGCAGACCAGTCCACAGCCCTGTCACATCCCCACTGGAGGAACACCTCATCCTAGTCAGCAGACATAGCTTCTCTGTCTTTGAGACTCGGGTAAATGGAAAGGGAGAAAAGTCAATTGAACATACGCTCTTCTCCCTCTAAATATGCTAATATTAACCCATTATTTTTACAATAGTCACTTATTTGCTCTGTGTTCCTCTGACTTTTAAGCCTCCATCTGTACATGAACCCCATCTCCTCTGGATGCTTAAAACAGTAGTGATAATAACTGATTATAAACATCAAAGTGAAATGAAGTGAAGTGAAGTCGCTCAGTCATGTCCGACTCTTTACGACCCCGTGGACTGTAGCCTGCCAGGCTACTCTGTCCATGGGATTCTCCAGGCAAGGATACTGGAGTGGATTACCATTTCCTTCTCCAGGGAATCTTTCCAACCCAGGGATGGAACCCGGGTGTCCCACATTGGAGGCAGATGCTTTAACCTCTGAGCCACCAGAATATAAACTCAGGGACTGGAGTAGGAACAGGATCTGCTGAGTCACTAGAGTCAATGCTGTACTCCCCCTGGGTCCCAGAGTCATCACTCCTTACCCAGGTATGGACTCTGCAGCATCGCCAGAAACCACCAGACAAACACTTAGAACATAGGACCTGCTTCCTGAAGTCCAGTCATTCCTCCCACAGGATGACACAGGGATGTGTTTGGTGAACCAGGTACACATGATCTCTCCTCAGGATTGAGATCTCACAAGTGAAATACTGTTACAGACTTCATACCCTGTTATAAGGATGGAGTGGGCTGGAAGGAGGGGTTAACCTAGGGCTGGCAGGCTGTGCCCAGGCAGCATCCTCTACCCTAGAGCTGGGGATGCAGGGTCAGCATGGACCAACTCACCGTCTGATGAAGGTTTATCTTCTCTGACACATAACGAAATCTCAGTGTCTAATCTCATCCAAGATTTGAAGGAGGAAAGCTTTAGGGAGGACACTAATCCAGCTGTATCCACGTGAACTTGAGGGGTCAGGGGAACAGGCTCGGGAACCAGTCTGCCCTGGCCTGACTCAGAGCTCAGTCACATGCCATGTGTGTGACCTTGAACAGGGTCCTTACACTCTCTGTATAGTGGCTTTGTCTGTAAAAGGAGAGTTATACTTGTGTATAGATGACAGAGTTTTGGTTAGAATTAAATGAGTTGGCATTAGTGAGAGATATAACCACTAGTCAACAATAGTACATCGTTTTGGTGGAGAAGAAATATTAGGGCCCCTCTCTACATCCCATCCCAGGAATCCAGGGCTCTAGAACAGGAATTCAATTCTGTTACCTGGAGCCTTGGCTGGAGCTGTCAGAACTCTCCCAGGATACATGCTGTGGAGGTGATTAGGGCCAGAGTTGTGAGTCTTCCACACGTCGCCCCTTCTCTCTGTGCCCCAGAGAGGGGTTCTACTGCTCATGAACCTCAACCTTACCAACTGTGAACCTTATGAATTACGTTGTTTACTTGCTAATTTTACTTTATAAATGGAGTTGGTAAAGGTTCTGTGTCTAATTCACCTCCTTATCCCCGATGCCTGCTAATTAAAAATCCTAAATGATCTATTGGATACTTGATTGAATGAATGTCAGCCAGGTATTTTGCACAAATCATTGCAATCAAAAGAAATCTTGTGAGATAGACTTTAACTTGGTGTGAGGACTTAACAGCACATGCAAGTTGTGTCACTTCTTGTAATGCTATTTCAGTATGATTAAGTGGCATAAGCTGTGTATGGTTCACTTCTACACTTCTCTGCAATGAATGCAGTAAGTTGAAATACCAGAAACAAGGCTAGCCCCATTCCAAGAACAGTGCTGAGAGAACCAGTTCTAAATACGTATAAACACTGCATCTTTGTATATCTGAAGATAAAGAAGACAAACCTCAGTACACTGACGGGTGAACACCATGAAGCCTCCTGTTCTGGTCTTAATCAGATAGGGCCATGTGGTCCAGATGTTTATATACTTATCATTTGGCATATTTTCAGTTCAAACCACACATAACTGTAACAGGAAGAAATTTTGTTATAAAAAATTTTAGTTTAACAAGTTCTGCATTGAATTAGAAGTGCAGAAGTAAAGAGCAGGAAGAATTCTATTCTTTAACTTAGACTAACTGTTTATTCAGTCTTATGGATTGTAAAGCAATACAATATGTAGCATTATTATTCCCAAATCACCATGAAAATATGGAGATTTCAGAGGTTCAGTAATCTCTTTGCTAGGAAAGTTAATAATTAAATATCCTTGGTAGAGGGACAATTTCAGGACCAATCAGCATGACTAATATACAAAATATTTTTGAATTAAAAAACTATATGACTTTAAAAGGAAACAATTGAGTTGTTACACCAAAGTATTGGAGACCCACCTCACCATCTGTGTTCCTTGCATGGCTGGGACCAAGATTTGTAAAGGCTTCTTTACTAAAGACAACTTCATCACAAGGGCATGGGATGAGCTTGGTCATGAGTTGGTCATGAGTTGACTGAGGTCCAACCCATCATCTCTGTTCAACCCTTTACAGTATATTACTGGCAACATCAAACAAAGAGTATGGCACTGAATTGGTCTCCTTCATTCCTCCATGGTGCAACATCAGATACCCAGAGGCCAGAGCAGGTCAATGCTACTAAATCAAAGATAAGCAGATTCTAAGCGGAGAGTATACAGACAAAGGGCCCTTCCTTGCTGCTGTTGGAAAAGATGAAGCCCCCTCATCCCAGACACCACCTGTGGGAGGGGAGACAAGAAGATGCCTTCTGAAATAGAGGAAAACCAGTCTCAGCAGGGAGCTTGAACTGGAGTTGACAAGATAATTATTAACATAAATCTGAGCTAACTTGGGGGACAAATTTTAAATGGGAGAGTCTGTGTTAACTTCATGGAACTTTCAGTCCATGTAAACACCCCTTGCTACTGCACAAGATGAAGTCAGTTATAAAAATAGCAAATATCACATTTATGTATATTTTAATCTAGAGGACACATTTTCAAGCCCACTACAGAAAGAAAATATGTATAACTTCCTTTGTTTTTAAATGCACAGAGTTGTCATCTCTGTGAACGCTTTCTAATTCTTGCAGTTCAGAATGACTCCTGTGTCTATTTAATCTGTAAAAACTTTCTTTTTGTCTCCAAAGTGGTGTTTTTTGAGAGCAAATATTGTGTCTTGTTCTTCAACGCCTCCATAAGGTCAAGTAAAGACACATAGAAAGAGCCTAACAAATATCAGATAAGAAATGAATGCATGAACAAACGCTGACAATCACCCTGCAGTTAGTGATACTGAGTGGGGAAGGGAGGTGGGAGCAGGGGAGACACAAATCTGATTAATCCCATCCGAACAAGCTGAAGTGGAGTAAGGAGTCAGAGACACACCAGACAAAGGAGCAGATAGAAAATGCCTTCAAATCCCACTCCGGAGGGTCAGATCACGTTCAATCTCTGCACAAAGCTGTACCTAAGAAGCTTCTCAAGGTGAGAAAAAACTGACAGCACTGCTCTCAGGAGTTCCACTGAAGGATGTGCGTAGACAGCGACACTCGTCAAGCAGCTGCGTTTCGGCTCCCCGGTGACTCTCTGTGGCCAGTGAGGCGTGGGCGGAGTCGCCTGTGTCTCTTCTGAGTGGAGGCCGGAAAAGCCCAAGGGTGCCTCTAGTCTCTCTCTTTCTCCTGCCCCAGAGGCTCCTGCTCCAGATGGTGCCTGTGCAAGAGCCTCACAGGCCACAGGCGTCTGTAGGTAGTGATGAGTGTGTGTGTCTGTATATGAGTGTGTAAGTATGTGTTCATTTGTGTGTGTATGTGTATGTGTTTGTGTGTGTGTGTTTTGCCACTGAGATTTGTGAGTCACTTTTTCCAGCAGCAGAGCAGAGTCTTTTCTGATGGATACAGAGGAGAAAGAAGACTTGAAGACAGAACCTGTCACATGAAGCATGTTCTTTCCTGGATCTCCTCTTCCTTCTGTGTCTTCGTCTTAAGCTGCTCCCTCTGATCCCACCTTGCTTCCTCTGTTGGGCCTGGTTGATTCTCAGTCACCATTTCTGGTTGACAAACAACTAGATCTAAGTCCTGTCTAAGAGCACCCGCCCCTGGTGCAGCTCCTGTTCCCTTTACATCACTCTGTGCTGACAGGAGGCTCAGTTTCCCGAATTTCTCTCTTAGCATCTTGACATTCATCCTTAAACAGCTCTTCTCTCCTCTGAGTTAGCCAATCCATCATCTTTGATCCTGTTTTTATCTTCCACCAATCCTGCACTAATGAAAAGGCAGCATGTATTTCTAAGCCCCCTAAGTTGTTTCTTGATTTCCTGAACAAATCTGATTCTTGGATTTAGTGCTCCATGTAGACAATTAACTACTTCACTTTTGGTTAAGAAATAATTTTGCTGAATTTTTTTCCCTCAACTCAAGAAAATGGCACATTCAAAACCTATATTCTTATGAACACAGTCCTAGGGCCCCCCTCCCAGGACTTGGAAGGGGCTGGTGTAAGGAGAGGCTGTGAAGGTGAAGCTTTGTTAGCTTCATGATTAATCCACCTCTGTTGAGAGTTGATGTAATTGCCAACTCCAGAGATATGATTTCTGTGGGTGGTCATTCTTAAGCCACTTAAATCCAAGATTAGTGCCACTGGAATGGCACTCAGAGTTCAAAGGCTGAGTGGCTGGTCAGACTTGAACTCTATGACCTGGTGCTCTACTGCACATGGAGCTTTGGTGCAGCTGAGTCCAGTCTGAGGACCAGCCTAAGAATGCTGGAAATACAGCAAAATGTGTTCCTCTTTTAACATCTGAAAGTCTGTGATCAGATTCTCTTTTCCTTATCACTGAGTCTTTCCTCACCTGGGCATGCTATCCAAGGCTCCTACAGGCTACAGGCATCTGCTGAGGCCCTGCCAGGGCCCAGGATTGGAGTGAGGTCTGTACCTGAGTATAAGCTCTGTATTTCTACTCTCTATAAGTTAATAGATGCTCATCTAAGGTTTACTGAATGACTGAATGGCACTATGCTAGATATTTAAGAGAAATTATCTTAACTATGAAGAACTATTTTTGAGGACATCATTTAGCTAATTGACATTTTTGTTTTAAAGATAAATGTTTTCAGCAATTAACAGGCCAAAATTTGATTTTCAAAAAGAAGGTGCATATCACCACCAGATACATCACAACAAACACTGCAAATCTCTGTCTCTAAGGATACACAAGACAAACCACAAAACACTCACGTGTGGCATCTTATTAAGTCTTAATCAGATCCAACAGAGGAGACAGGGTATTTGGATGACTTATCACTTGGCAGTTTTTCAATTAAAACCACACAGGAACATCACAAGAAGAAAATTTGCAATTAAAAAAGTACAGCCACACCATCTATATGACATTTGGAAGGAGATGAGGTGCAGAAAGAGTTCTTTGGCTTAAAATAACAAACTAATTTGTCTTTCACTTTGTGGAGGGAGGGTCCTCTGGGGCTGATACTGAAGGATGCTGTAGAGACTAGGATAACTCGACTTTTCTGTACAACAGTTAGAACTGTGAATTGATCGTTTTGGATAATAATGTGCTTTGATTTTTCTCTCTCTACTTTTTGTGAATCTATTGTAGGTTTTTACATTTTTGTCACCATATGGCTCACATAAAACATCTTAAAGACACAACAGTCTATATTACACTGATAACTAATTTCAATCACATACAAAAGCTCTACCTTTTGATCCTCTCCTATACTTTCTCCTTTTGATATCAGAAATTATCTCTCTTTATATTGTATATCACTAACAAAATATTTTTCTCTATAGTTATTTCAATGCTTACCTTAAACTAGAGCTAACTGGTTAGCACACTACCATATTCAGTGTTAGAATATTCGGAATTGCATTACATATTTAAGTTTACAAGTCTGTTGTATAGTTTCACTTATTTAATATAATAATTAGTATCCTTCATTTGGGCTTCCCTGGTGGCTCAGAGGTTAAAGCATCTGCCTGAAAGGTGGGAGACCTAAGAACTCCCCTCAGCAATCTTGTAAGACAAAACTCTGTTGGTGAACTCCCTCAACTGTTGTTTTTGGGGAAAGTTTTAAGCTCATCTTTATTTCTGAAAGACAACCTTCCTGAGAAAAGTATTCTTGGTTTGCAGGTTTTTTCTTTCATCAGTTTGAATATATAATCCCTTTCTCTCTTGGTTTGTCAGCTTTCTTCTGAAAAGTCTGCTGATATTCTTAAGGTTCTTCAGAGAATTTCTTTTTTGTGAGCATTTGCTTTTATCTTGATGCTTCTAAAATTCTCTCTTTGAGTTGATTACAAACAATGTCTTGGAGACAATCATTTTGAATGAACTCTGAGGAGTGGCCTATTAGCTACATGAACTTGAATGTCTAAATCTTATCAGATGTGGATCTTATTAGATATTATTTCTTTAAGTACAGTCTCTGTCCCTTTCTCCCTCTCTTTTCCTTCTGGGACACTAATAATGTCAGGTTGTTACTGTGAATGTTACCCCATAGTTCACACAGGTTCTTTCACGCTTTCTTCATTCTGTTTTCTTCTTTCTCCTCTGGCTGGGTAATTTCAATTGTCTTGTCTTCTGCCTCAAAGACTCTTCTGCTATTGCTGATGCTTTCTGAAGCATTTTTCCATTTTGTTGCATTCCATTCATTGTAATCTTAAAAGAATTTCTGTTTGATTCCTTCTCTTTTTCTGCCTCATTGCACAGCTTCAGGGATCTCAGTTCTCTGACCAGGACTGAATCCAGGCACAGCAGTGAAAGCATCGAATCCTAACCACTAAACCAACAGCAAACTCCCTGTTTGCTTCCTTTTTTTTAATGATTTCAGTCTTTAAAAAAAAAACAAAACTGAATTTATTCTGTGGAGTGACTCAGAGCCCATGCACAACAAATGCTGAGCCCATGCTCTAGGACCCGCAAACCACAAACAGGAACCTGCATTCTGCAACTACTGAAGCCTGAGCTCCTGGAGGCTGTGCTCCAAAAAAAAGAAGTCCCCGCATAGAGAAGCCTGCTGTCCACAAAGAGAAGTAGTGCCTGCTTGCGGCAACTAGAGAAGGCCCAAGTGCAGCAACAAACACCCACTAAAGCCAAAATTTAAAAACAATAACAATAATAATAATAAATAATTTTAATCATATTTTGTTCACATATTCTTTTCCTGAATTTGGTTGTTTATCTGTGTTTTTTGGAATTCACTGAGCTTCTTGGTGAGTATTCTTTATTTCTTTCATCATATATCATTTATTTCATTACTTCCCAATGGTGAATAGCTATGTGAGCTGCCCTGGGAGAGTCCTGGGCAGCTTCCCATCCCCAAGCACAGCCTAGAACTATGAAGACTGCAAGCGTGACTGTAGATCTGAGCCCTGGACACCATGCAGAGCCATCAGCCAGGGACTGGGTGGGTTCAACTCACCACCAGGCCATCACCCTCAGGTCTTATATTAGTTTAGCAGCTTCTCCACATGTCCACAGTAGAACTGGGGGCAGGAGGGTGTTGTGAAATGTAATACTTAGTTGGCCACTCCTACATGACAGCTCTCTCTACCCTGAAGAATCACAGCAGGATCACATTTACATTTTCAGTAGTAACCAGATTAAAGCAATCTTGAAACAGTGTGTTTTCAGAGAAGCCCATTAGCCTGAAATTCCTTACTTAAGTTCTAGATTTAATTCATCAAGAGATGGGAATATCAGAAAACCTGACTTTCTTCCTAAGAAATCTCTATGCAGGTCAAGAAGCAACAGTTAGAACTGGACATGGAACAACAGACTGGTTCCAAATCCAGAAGGGAGGATGTCAAGGCTGTATGTTGTTACCCTGCTCATTTAACTTATATGCAGAGTACATCATGAGAAATGCTGGACTGGATGAAGCACAAGCTGGAATCAAGATTGTCAGGAGAAATATCAATAATCTAAGATATGCAGATGACACCACTCTTATGGCAGAAAGTGAGGAAGAACTAAAGAGCTTCTTGACGAAAGTGAAGGAGGAGAGTGAAAAATTTGGCTTAAAACTCAACATTCATAAAACTAAGATCATGGCATCTAGTCCCACCACTTCATGGGAAATAGATGGGGAAACAGTGGCTGACTTATTTGGGGGGGGCTCCAAAATCACTGCAGATGGTGACTGCAGCCATGAAATTAAAAAATGTTTGCTCCTTGGAAGAAAAGCTATGACCAACCTAAATAGCATATTAAAAAGCAGAAATATTGTTTTGCCAACAAAGGTCCGTCTAGTCAAAGCAATGTTTTTTTCCAGTAGAAATGTATGGAGTTGGACTATAAAGAAAGCTGAGTGCAGATGTATTGATACTTTTGAAGAGTGGTGTTAGAGAAGACTCTTGAGGGTCCCTGGGCAGCAAGGAGAATCAACCAGTCCATCCTAAAGGAAATCAGTCCTGAATGCTCATTGGAAGGACTGATGCTAAATCTGAAACCCCAATACTTTGGCCACCTGATGGAAATAACTGACTCATTTGAAAAGACCCTGATGCTGGGAAAGATTGAAGGTGGGAGGAAAATGGGGCAATAGAGGATGAGGTGGTTGGATGGCATCACTGACAAAATGGACATGAGTTTGAGCAAACTCTCAGAGTTGGTGATAGACAGGGAAACCTGGCATGCTGCAGTCCATGGGGTCACAAAGAGTCAGACACGACTGAGAGACTGAACTGAACTTCCTCGTGGTGGATTCATGTTGATGTATGGCAAAACCAATACAATATTGTAAAGTAAAAAATAAATAAATAATAAAGTAAAATAAAAGATTTTAAAAAAAGAAAAAAAGAATTCAATCATATCAGATCTCTCCATCCACATCTTTGAAATGTAAATAGACAAATGTACCTGATCTTCCCATCTATATCCCTTCTTCTGGATCTCCTCTTATCCCATGTGTATACAAGGTGTTGGTGAGCACCAATTTGCCATCCATCAACTAGAGACAGAGATGAGTTGATATAATTCTCTCAGAAGGATAGATAATTGGACAGATAAGAAATGGTAATGTCGTGAAGAAAAAATTGGAAGATATGGAAAGAATGGATTCATAAGGATTTGATAACCGACTCCAAAATCACTGCAGATGGTGACTGCAGCCATGAAATTAAAAGATGCTTACTCCTTGGAAGAAAAGTTATGACCAACCTAGATAACATATTCAAAAGCAGAGACATTACTTTGCCAACAAAGGTCCGTCTAGTCAAGGCTATGGTTTTTCCAGTGGTCATGTATGGATGTGAGAGATGGACTGTGAAGAAGGCTGAGCACTGAAGAATTGATGCTTTTGAACTGTGGTGTTGGAGAAGACTCTTGAGAGTCCCTTGGACTGTAAGGAGATCCAACCAGTCCATTCTAAAGGAGATCAGCTCTGGGTGTCCTTAGGAAGGAATGATGCTAAAGCTGAAACTCCAGTACTTTGGCTACCTCATGCGAAGAGTTGACTCATTGGAAAAGACTCTGATGCTGGGAGGGATTGGGAGCAGGAGGAAAAGGGACGACAAAGGATGAGTTGGCTGGATGGCATCACTGACTCGTTGAATGTGAGTTTGAGTGAACTCCGGGAGTTGGTGATGGACAGAGAAGCCTGGTGTGCTGTGATTCATGGGGTTGCAAAGAGTTGGACACGACTGAGCGACTGAACTGAACTGAACTGAGACATGGGAGAGAGCAAGGAGGAATCTATATCTGCTTGAGAAATAAACAGATAAAGTAACCTGGGAAATCAGAGATGAAAAAGCAGAGGTAGTTAGGTAGAGTTAGAGTTTTAATTGGCCTGTGAACAGTGAGCAGGATAAGGAGAACTGTATCCCTTTTCTCCCAACAGCAAACTCCAACTTGGAAATTCACATCCAAGTCTGGTGACCAAGAGCAGGTTAAAACAGGTGATGTGACGTCTCAAGGAGAACTTACAGGAATGTTCAGGATTGGGTTTTTTCCATGAGTTTGTGAAATGAAAATATCTCCTGCCATATCAATAAACAAGAAATGTCACAGCCATCAGTGATTTCTGGCCTCCAAATGTGAATGAGGGCTCCCAAAACTTTGATCCTGGGGATGCTGCCACCCACCATGGTGCTTGCTGAGGAGCTGGGGAAAGCAAGAAGCAACCGTCTGCCACTCCGTAAGGTGAACAGGTGAACAGGGAACCAGGGTTGCCCCCAGATAGCTGAGCTGCATATGGAAGGATTGAGTCCAGTGAGTCCGGAGGCTTGCATCTTCCCACACATAGAAGGCTACATTCCTTAACTTGGTACCTGATCTTTGATGTTCAGACTGCCCGCTCCCTTTGTTGCAAACTTGTTTATAGGCTGACTTCCCCTCCTGCTTCCTTGGAGCAATTTTCTCAGAGCTACTGAGATGCTGTCTCCAGGGCTTAGAGTCCTAAGCAATCCCACCAAAAATAACTCTATCAGGTTCTGACTATATTTTCTGGTTGGCAAATTCATCTTGCTAGGAAGAAGAGTACGAATGTGGACCAAGTTTAGATGCTGTTTCTAAGTAAGAGTGACCTGGAGCATTTGTGATTCCAGGCAAAGTCATGGCCTCATTAGCCTTTGATGGAGGTGGGAAAACAGGGCAGTGCACTCATCGTGTATTTCCTTTGAGGAAAATGGTGTTTGAGGACCAATCATCTAAAAGCATTTGACATGGAACTTGGTAATTATTAACAAAGCAAAAGAAAAAGTTACTTGAATCAGAATATTTCATTTTGAGCAATTTCCATATAACACCATCCATCACAGGTCAGCCTCTATTGAAATACAGGCAATTAGAATATATGAGGCATCATCCTGTATTTAATACAACATCACAGGAAAGTCACTGTGGATGTTCCCGGGACACTGAGTTTAACATCATCGTACCCAGGGTCCCCTCTCTCCCCCTGGAGTAGGCAGGGGCTCTCTTCTTCTTCCCCAGGATCAGCTTCTTCTCTAGAGATGTTTAGAGAAGAGCCTGAAAAAGCAAAGAGAAGCATAATTAGAACTGAGACAAAGGAACTGGATAGGATGTTGGAAGCGTGTTAAACAAGTGAGGATGACAAAGCATCCCTGGGAGCCAGGTGTGGACAGGAGGCTCAGACTATTTCACACCAGTTACACTGAGGATGGATCCAGGCTGTCCTCTCAGATCAGGTCCATGTGGTCCCTGGGGCCTCAGTTCATATGGAAATTCTGCATCACAGGAGACCTGTGCTCATACAGGAGCTCTGGGAAGATCTGCTTCCAGGCTACACAATAGCAAGGAGATGCCCAGGAAGAGTAGGAGCATAACAACAATTTAAATGTTCTCCTCTCACAGCTGAAAGATGTGAAATCACAATGAGAGGCAGAGTGGACACAGGGAAAATCTGAGTTCCTCACTCATATACCAACTCTGCTCTTAGCTATCTTGACACATGTTCCCAAATGTCCACAAAGAGTATCACAGGTGCATCCGCAGATGGCCCCTCCCAGGGACCACACAGGCCCTCAGATGGATAAATACTGTCTTCCAGAGAGTGTTTTCTCTTGACAACTGAAATATCTGGAGGAAATTAGACCTTAGCTGACCATAATCTCTGAGTCAATGATCCACCAACATGGCTTAATGTTAAGGCCACCATATACCACAGACTTTGTACACGTCATTGCAACCTTATACACACAGCGCTCATCTTAAATTATCAGATGACTCACAAATTTCAATACTGCAACACATTTTTAAAATTTCTGTCTTTCACGTGCAGGGCAGCACAGAGATGTTATCAAAACACTTGTCTGCTTTTGGATTTGGTAAATATGCTCAATTAATCTATAAGCTATCTATTTCTTTTGACTACTATACAATGTTTGTGGGATCTTAGTTCCTTGACCAGGGATTGAACCCAGAGGCCCAAGCAGTGAAAATGCAGAGTCCTAACCACTGGATTACCAGAAAAGTCTCTAATCTATAAACTTTAATGCAAGCATATCACAAATAAAATGAAAATTTATGTTATATTATGGGGACATAAATGCCAAAAGTAGAGTGATTCCTTACCCCCCAAGGAGTCTGACAGCATTAAAGACGGCAAATGGTTGAGAAGTGAAGTGTTAGTGACTCAGCTGTGTCTGTTTGCAATGCTATGAACTGTAGCCCACCAGGCTCCTCTGTCCATTGGATTCTCCAGGCAAGAAAACTGGAGTGGGTAGACATTCCCTTCTTGGGGGCTCTTCCTGATCCAGTGATCAAATGCAGGTCTTCTGCATTGCAGTTGGATTCTTTACCACTTGAGCCACTAGGGTGGCCCATCCAATGCATGAGATTACCCATATTTGAAACTGCAGGCAGAGCTGGGCATTGAAGAGCTCAAATTCACCTTTTCCAGGACAAGGACCAAAGATTACAGGGGATCAGCTAACCCCACTCACCTGTCTGAGACCTCATCCCATCTTCCTTCTCTGGGAGCACTTCTTCCTTGCTCCCCTGAGAGTCATGAAGAGCTCCAGTCACTGGTACCTCTTCAGCATCATCATAATCCTCACCAGGGCCATCAGTCCTCTGATTTGGGGCTTCTGAGGGCAGAGCAGAGGTCAGATGAAACCACAGTAAGGGGGTTGGTCTGGGAAATACCTAAGATCCTTCTGACCCAGAGTTTCTGAGCTGCTAATAGAGGCACCAGTCACTCCTTGTTTCAAAAGATTTTTTTTTCTCTAAGACCATGTTTCATTTTGATGTGTTCATAAAACCAAAACACGGTTTTACATATCTTAATATTTCCTGTTTGAAAATATATATCCTAAAGTAACTCTCCTACCATTGAGCATTACCAACAGTATTTTGACAAATCGTGCTTTACATAAATTATTTTTAAAACCAGTGTGTGCCTGTTGTGATTCTGGACACAGAGAGCCTGGCCCCAATGTGAGACATCACAGAACAGTCAGGAAGGACGGACCCCATCTGGACACAAGGGATCCTTCTGGTCCATCAAAGGAAGACTGTTCCCATTGCATCTTGTCTCCATGAGGGAAACTCTCCTCCCCAAAGCCCAGCGGAGGCGGGTCCACCTGTATTACCTGGAGTGGATCTGGAGTCATTGTTGTCCTCACCATCTGAAAGGAAGCCTAAAGCGGAGAAAAACATCACACAGAATGATCCTCCCCACACCCATGGGACCTGCGTTAAGGCTGAGAAGGGACAAGCCTGACTCCTGCAGTGTAGATGGGGGCTCGGGGCTCACGGGGCTCTGAGAGGCCATCCTGCCACTTTGGAGAGCTGCCTCTGTAAGCCTGGGCACACGTGAGGTCTATGGACGCTGAGAAGATGTTCACAGCCAATGGGAAGTGACAACCAGAGGTCCCAGGAGGGCAGGCAGAGACACCCACCTGGGCTGCCCAGAAGACCCTCCTTCTGAGTCACAAGGTAATCAAGCTCCTCATACACGGCTTCTGCAAGAGCATCTTCATAGCTGGATAAGGCTGAGACATCCCCCAGAAGGTCAGAGATGCTGCCCGAGACACCCCAGTCCCGCAGACCCACCTTCATCTCCCCCATGCTCACACAGAGGCTGCCTGGACCTCAGCATCATCTCTTACCCCGTGCACCATGTTGGCACCTTCTCCCCTCATCTGACCTGAATCCACAGCTCAGCCCTGACTCTTTCTGGTCTCACAGGAGAGGCCATGACTTATGAGAGTTCACACCTCAGTCCTAAGAATCTCTGTCTGTTCAGCCCTTAGAGCTCAGCATGGAGCACATGGAGTCTGCAAGTCAGAACAGACACCTGGCCCAGGTTCCCCTCCTCACACCTGCCCCAGCTCCTGCCTCCACACACTCTCCCTGGTCCCCCTGCAGCCCACCTCTGCGCTCTGCTCTCCATCTGAGCAGCTGAGTCACCAGGATGACGAGGACCAGGAAGAGAAGGGCCCCCAGGATGAGGCAGAGGACCCCAGGCAGGGAGAAGATGCCAGGGAGAGGACTTGAGGCTGGTCTAGTCCCTAAGGAGAGCAAGGCAACAGGGTGTGGAGAAGGTCCTCAGCACAGAGAAACCCCCTGTGCCAGGATTTCCGGGAGCTCTGGATGATGGTATCCTAGCTTCAGACATAAATATACTAATAGTGACTGGGCTCCTCCAGGTCTCGTCCTGAGACAAGACAACTCCACTCCGGCCAGTGGGGCCCCAAGGCAGAGCCAGGGATTGTCAGGGAGCTACCCTGTCGAGACAGCCTCTGAGAACCTGGCTCATCCCTTCTTCTTGGGCTTCAAACAGTCCTGAGGCCCGCATCTCACTGATGAGGAGCAACACACAGGGGCAGGTGGGAGAACCTTAGAATCTGCACCACCGGAAGCAGACTATCATGGATCCTGGGCCTGAGAAACATGTGGCCCTGGGAACCAAGGCAGGGGCGTTCCCCAACAATGCCCTGGCTCCTTCCCAACAGCCAGGACTCCTCAGGCTCTTTCCTCTCCTGAGTTGTCAGAGAGCCCACAGAACAGGTTACCAGAATCTGAGTGTTCTCCCTGACCATGGATGGATCACAGTACCTGCTGGAGTCCGGGGCAATATTGTCCTTACACCTAAAGAGAAAAACAGGAGATTAGGTAAAGGGAACTGGCCAGATCACAGGGTAGCCCGTTTTCCCTTCTGAGTCCTAAAATCACCCCCTCAGTCTCCATGACATCAGTGTCCAGTCCTCTCAGCTACACTGTGCTAGATCAGAGCCCCAGCACCCAGACACTCTCTGAACACAAACTCTCCACCACCCCTGGCCCAGCCCCCTGCCCCCATGCTGCCCCAGCTCACCCGGGGTGGACCCCGAGCCCTTCACTCACCAGAGCACCTCACGCCAGCGTCCTCCTCGTGCTTGCAGTCACTCTGCCCCCAGGGCTCCGCAGCACAGTCCCACAGGGAGGACTCCCGGCCCCCACACCGCACCTCGTCCAGCCAGATGCTCCCATTTCCAGGGCCGAATGTCGCGGCCCGCACGGCTTCCAGGGCCTGGCCACAGCCCAGCTGCTGACACACCACCTCGGCCTCTGCCAGGCTCCAGGAGTCATCACACACGGTGCCCCAGGAGCCGCTGTGCCAGACCTCCACCCGCCCTGAGCACTCGCTGTCTCCTCCCCTGAGCCGGAGCTTCTCTCTGTCTGAAAAGGCAGCAGCCCCTCCTGTGACTGCCCTGGTGGGAGGAAGGAGCCCCTGGGAGCCATGGAGAGGGGGTGGGGCTGACGTACCTGTGCAGGGGGCAGCAGTTGGACAGCTCTTGGGTCTTCTTCCTGCAAACAACAGGGAAACCATGGATCAGGAACAGCTAGGGGTGGGCCTGTCCCCACATAAGATTATCTAAGGTCTGACTCAGTGCAAATGACATCTGAAAACCCAGGCTCATTATCTCCTGGTCTGAGACATTCAGTGCATGTGATCATTAGCTGAAATAACTGTAACTGTTCATCATTTATTGGCGTCTACACCCCACAACAAATACAAACACAGACACACAGACACAGGCACATAGACATTTTGTAGACTCGACTTAAAATCATCACTTAGACTGGAAAGCATAAAATCAATCTAACAACATCCTTCAGGGTTGAGACAGACACAGAAACAGACAGTAAGTCACCTGCACACGAGATATAGGCTTCCTCCTTTGGAGAGCAGGAACTGTATTTCCAAGGGTCAGAAGGACACTGCCAGAGAGAGGTGTCAGTTTTCTGACACTGGATTCCATCTACCCACCGGGGTCTAGAACCTTCTCTAAGAGCAACAAAAGTGTCGAGGGTTCCATTGTCCCCACAGCCAAGTTGTCTACAGATCACGGACACAGTGATGTCGTCTATGGGGTTACGGCAGACGCTGCCCCAGGTCCCGTTGTAGAAAACTTCCAGCCACCCAGCACACTGCTGGTCCTCACTCACCATCCTGAGGGCCAGGAACTCTAAGGTTGAAAGGGAGGAGATGGGACACAGTGAGCCCTCCACTCAGTGCTCTGGGTCTTCCTCTCTCTCAGAAACTGTGACCCTACATCCCTGACCCAACTGCAGAGATACCCACTAGCTGACAAGACTATCATTGCCTCACTTTTCCCTGACTTTGTCCATTTGTGTCTGCCTTTCTATTTCTACCACGACGATGTAGTGGATACAAACTGACAGAAAGACCACCCGGGGCACCTGCAGGATGGAGAACTGACTCCTGCTTCCTGAAAAAAACTCTAAAATGGTTTGTGGATGGAATGTGATGTGGGTATTTGGGGAGGGAAGCAAAATAATGGAGCCAGAAATGTCCACATACCAATCCTTAGTACCTGTGAATATGTTAACTGACCTGGCAAAAGGGATTTTACAGATGTAACTAACTTAAGGACCTTGGGATGTTTAGGCCCCAGTTTAAACACCTCCTTAGCCCCACTCTCCTTAGAAATGGGCAACCTTTCCCAGTTCCAGTCAGAGGGAAATGTGAGTGAGGAAAAATGGTCAGAAGAGGCACTGTTGTTGAAGAAGAAGAAAGACCCAAGCCAAGGAATGAGACCACACAGAAACCAGGAAAGGCTGGGAAAGAGGTCCTCCAGGAAGAACGTAGCCTTCTGGACACTGGGATGTTGGCCTATGGAGACCTTCATCAGACTCCTAGCATACAGAACTGAGCAGAGTAAATCTGTGCTTTCGTTACATCATCAACATGATCTCCAGACTGTACCACCACAGGGAACTGAAGAGAGAGCCCTGCTTTCACGTGGAAACTGTCAGAAACGGCTTTGCCAGGAAATACTATTGAGAAAAAAAGGACCAGAATCTCAGCTGCTTCAGGAGGAAGTGAAAGCACCTCCTCTTCACGTCTGCTGAAAAGACAGGCTCCATGGGAGGAAGCGCCCTTCTCTAGTCCTTTCAGCATCTCTCCTTTAGGGCTCAGATCCTCGTCCTCCAGAGGCCCCACCACCACCAAATTGTGGACAGTGTGCAGCGCAGACCTGAGCAGATGACCCCTGCGTCCTCCTTGTGTCTGCAGTCGTGCTGCCCCCAGCCCCGGGAAGGGCACCTCCACACGTGGGACTCCTTTCCTGTGCAGTTCAGGTCGTCCAGCCAGATGAGTCCTGATCCTGCCCCAAAGTGAGCAGACCCTGTGGCATTGAGGGCTTCTCCACAGCCCAGCTGCCTGCACACCACGCGGGCATCTTCCAGGTCCCAGCCGTCATCACAGATGGTGCCCCAGGAGCCCTGGTCAAGGATCTCCACTCTCCCGGCGCAGGGACCGCCCCCGTCCACCAGGCGGAGCTGCCTTCTGTCTGAGCAGAGAGAAATGGGACAATGGGGCGTTGACCTGGGGAATGAGAAGGGTCTTGTGTCTTGTGGGACCCTCACCTGAGCAGTAGGGGGCGCTCTCCTCTGAGGCCTCAGAGCCTGCTGGTTCGGACACAGAGTCATTGCACTGGGGAAGCACCTGGGTCTGGTTTCCTGCAGAAACACCAATGGTCAGAGGGCTGGGAGGGTTGAAGTACAGAAAACTAAATTAAGGTTAAAAATGACCTAGCAGTGGAGCCTGAAGTGAAAGCTGTGACATATCAGTAAAGTTATCATAACTTTAGTGTCCCCTTTCTCTATGGAGAACTCTGCTTCTGACAGCACCATAAATTTGGTTTAAGCCAAGTGTTGCACTAAGAATGAGTTAAATAAGGTGTGTTACTCCTAAATCTCTCCCTAAGTAGAAGAAGCAAAACAAAATCCTTTTTGAAGAATTTCTACAATTTTTGATCTTCAATGTCTATCATTTAAAGGAATACTTATACAAAAGAGATTTCATGGAAGCTCAAGAAGGCAATGACACCCTACTCCAGTACTCTTTCCTGGAAAATCCCATGGATGGAGGAGCCTGGTAGGCTGCGGTCCATGGGGTTGCGAAGAGTCGGACACGACTGAGTGACTTCACTTTCACTTTTCACTTTCATGCATTGGAGAAGGAAATGGCAACCCACTCCAGTGTTCTTGCCTGGAGAATCCCGGGAACGGGGAAGCCTGGTGGGCTGTAGTCTATGGGGTCGCACAGAGTCAGACATGACTGAAGTGACTTAACAGCAGTAGCAGCAAGAGGCAAAAGGAAACACTGGAAAGACTATCCCAGGGTATCCAGCTATTAGAGTTACCAGACAGAGAATTTATNAGCATCTAGCTGAGCTCCCTGTGCTATGTAGCAGCTTCCTGCTGCCATCTGTTTCCCCTGTGACAGTGTATATAAGTCAGTGCGACTCTCTCAATTCATCCTGCCCTCTCCTGACCACCGTGGTGTGTGCCCACCTGCTCTCTAGGTCTTCATCTCTGTTTCTGCCCTGAAAATAGATTCACCTGTACCCTTTTCCTAGATTCCACTGACAGAGAATTTAAACAGCCATGATTAAACTGCTCATCAAATTAACTCACAAGATATGTATCTTGGCAAGGAAATGACTACAAAAACAAATAAAAATTCTAGAGCTAAAAAACTTAATAGCTGGAATTAAGAACTAGAGAATGAGTGTATCTCAGTGTTAGACCAGCATAAGGTAGAAAGCGTTCAATGGAAGATCAGAGGAGAAATATTCCTCTGTTTAGAAATGCTGGTCACATGGTAAGTGTCCTAGTTACAGTGCTGCAAAACAAATTCCCCCCAAAACTAAGCAACTAAAGCGAAACACGGCATATTTCAGCTTGCTTATGAGTTCCTGAGTGTAATCTGAGAAAGACTCCACTTGGTGGTTCTGTCTTGGGGTTTTTCATGTGGTTGCACTTAGATGTCATCTGGGGCTGAAGTTTGCTGAGACTTGACTGAACTGTGGATAATAACTGTGGAAATTCCCTGAAGTATTTTATGGATAAAAGGACATCATGTCTGCAACCTAATTCAGAAAGAGTTTACGTATTTAGAGACAAATGGAACAAGAAGGGGACAGACAGAAAAAGAGAAGGAGACAAACAGAGAGATAAAGATTAAAGCAAAACAGGACTTCCAATTCAAGATGGCAGAGTAGAAAGAATGAATATGAAATAGAAAAAGGGAAACATACATGTTTCACTGTAACTAGGACACTTACCATGTGACCAGCATTTCTAAATAGAGGAATATTTCTCCTCTGATCTTCCATTGAACGCTTTCTACCTTATGCTGATCTAACACTGAGATACATACTAGATAAAAGTAAAAGATCATGTTTCACTGTTTCTATTTCATATTCAGTGCTCCCATTTCATTTAGTTTATGTTCTCCAATTTCTCCATCTCTCCTTTTTTTGTGTGTGTATTCTTACTCAAGTCTTTATCAAGTGTAGTAGAAAAACTTTTTTACACATATATAATTATGTATAATATATCTATTTTAGAAAACATAAATTTTTGCCTAACTAAATAGTTAATGACATTTTGATTCCACTTGTTTGACTTTGTATGAATAGAATGCTAGATTTCTAATTTAAAAATAGATATGCAGCAAGTAACAGTGGTTTACTGTATAGCATAGGGAACTATAGTCAATATCTTGTAATAACCTATGATGGAAAATAATTTCAAAAATAATAATGTGTACTTGTATAAGTGAATCACTTTGCTGTGTACCTGAAACATTGTAAGTCAACTACACTTCAATTAAAAATATATATATTTAAAATATATGTTTTTTTTTAAAGATTAAAGCAAAATACTAACATTGGGAAATCCAGGTAAAGGTCATCTGGGAATTTTTATATTATTCTTACAACTTTTCTGTAAGTCTCAAAAAAAATATTAAAAGGTGAAACAAGTCCAAAAATTTCATCCTTAGGACACTTTTATACACACAAAAATATGAATAGCATCAAAAACAAAATGCCTAAGAGAAAACCTAGTAGAAGATGGGCAAAACCTCTGAGAGAAATTCAAGACCTAACTGAATGGAGGGATGTATGATGTCAATAAATTGGGAGACTCAAAATTGTTAATCATCCTCAAATTTATACATAGATTCAATCTAGTCACAATCAAAATACATTTAGGCTTTTTTTGGGGGGGGGCGGGTGGTGAAAGTGACAAGCTGATTCTAAAACTTATACAAAATCCAAGAGGCCTAGAAAGACCAACACAGTGGGCAAGAAAAGAAACAGTATTAGAGGAGTTAATAAAAAGTGACTCTCATAAATTAAAATCATCCAGACAATATAAAGATACAACAACTAAGAAATACAGTATTGGTGCCAGGATAGACAGAAGTACAATGGAACAGAGTAGACTGTCGTAAAGGACAGACACATATGCCCTTCTGCTGATGACAAAGGTGATAGCAGTGGGGAAAAGAGCCTGTTCTGTAAAAGATTCTGAGTCAGCTGGATGTCCATATGAAACCTGATCCTTATCTTACACAGATATAAATCCCAGAAGGAATTTACATGCAAGAGAAAATAATTAAGTTGCTGTAATATTTCACCATGAAATGTCTACCTTTTGAGACACAGATGCAAGAACAGGCATTTGGACTCCCTGGCAGGAGTTGTTGTTGTTCAGTCGCTCAGTCGTGTCTGACTCTTTGCAACACTATGGACTGCAGCACACCAGTCTTCCCTGTGCTTCACCACCTCCCAGGGCTTGCTCAAACTCATGTCCATTGAATCAAGGGCGCTATCCAACCATCCCAACCTCTGTCATCCCCTTCTCCTCCTGCTTTCAATCTTTCCCAGCATGAAGGTCTTTTCTAATGATCCGGCTCTTTGAATCAGGTGGCCAAAGTATTGGAGCTTTAGCTTTAGCATCCGTCCTTCTAATGAATATTCAGGAGTGATTTCCTTTAGGATTGATGGGTTTGATCTCCTTGCAATCCAGGGGACTCTCAAGAGATTTCTCCAACACCAGAGCTCAAAATAATCAATTCTTCATCATTCAGCCTTCTTTATGGTCCAGCTCTCACATCCATACATGACTACTGGAAAAACCATGGCTTTGACTATATGGACCTTCATTGACAAAGTAATGTCTCTGCTTTTTAATATGCTGTCTAGGTTGGTCATAGCTTTTCTTTCAAGGAGCAAGTGTCTTTTAATTTCACGGCTACAGTCATCATCTGCAGTAATTTTGGAGCCCAAGAAAATAAAGTCTACCACTGGTTCCATTGTTTTTCCCATCTATTTGCCATGAAGTGATGGGACAAAATGTTGATGTATGGCAAAACGATAACCTTCATTTTCTAAATGTTGAGTTTTAAGCCAGCTTTTTCACTCTCCTCTGTCACCTTCATCAAGAGGCTCTTTAGTTCTTCTTCACATTCTGCCATAAATGTGATGTCATCTGCACATCTGAGGTTATTGATATTTCTCCTGGAAATCTTGATTCTGGCTTGTGCTTCACCCAGCCTGTCATTTCTCATGATGTACTCTGCATATAAGTTAAATAAGCAGGGTGACAATGTATGGCCTTGGCGCACTCCTTTCCGAATTCGGAACCAGTCCATTGTTCCACATCCTGTGGTCACTGCTGAGTTTTCCATATTTGTTGGCATATTGAGTGCAGCATTTTCACAGCATCATGTTTTAGGATTTGAAATAGCTCAGCTATGCTGGGCTCCTGCATGAGAAACTCCACCTATGGCAAAGGTCATGAGGAAGGACGCTTGGCATACGCAAAGGCATGATCAAGCCTCAGGAAACCCCTTGTTCCCGAGCATCTACCCCCAAAACCAGAGTACTTTACAGGGAGTTCTCCCCCATAACCATTTCTCTCAGAGAAGGAGTTAACTGGCAGCTCCAGTTAATAAAAATTCTGGGCATGACAAGAGTGTTTCAACTTAACAAACTCTGAAGGTTATCTAGCCTCCCTTTATAGGTTCGTCCGGCTGCATGTGATTATTTACAACCCCCCAACTGTGAGAGACATGGGATGCTTTGAGACTTCCTAAATACAGACTCTTTTGAGAAGTTAGAAGATCATTAGTATAGTCTTAGTGGGTTGATTAGGAATTATATTGGTGTAGGGTTTTTTCATTTGTAGTGCCAACAATTTCTGCTGATTCCCTGCCCTGGATGTGACAAGGGTGTCTCAGGTCAAACCTCTCTGCTGACAGACTAGCTTGTGTGACAACCTCCCAACCATAAACAGCACAGAGAGTTTTGGAGGATTTTGAAAGTCTTAATTAGCATAGGGCTTTTCTCATTGTTGAGTCAACGATTGCCGCCAGGCCTCCATAGCCTTAGGCACCTGGGAATATACTAATCAATGTATTTGGAATATAGAAAAGGAAATATAGTAGTTTTTGATGTTAGCAAGACTAGACTTTTTGAATTAATGAATTTTCTCTTTTGCTATAGACCACTGTTCTTTGTTACTGAAGAACCTAGGTTGAAATTTTAAAGTCCCCTTGTACTCAAGCCCCGGGAGGCAGGCCATGCCTCATGAAAAATAACTTTCCCTTACCTGGTGACTCAGAGCCTCCTCCTGACCTTTGATGAAACCCCATTCTATTAATACTTAACAGATGATTTATGATTTAGTGTCTTGGTCTTGCAAAGAGACTCCCTCTCAGTGATGTATTTTTCTGTTAAAACTTTTCCGGGTAATTGTCCTTCTGGCATAATAGGTGGTCAGCCAACTGTTTCAACTTAATTACCTGTAGACCTATCCCACCAATCAAACGTCCTCATCCCACCTGTACCTGCCTATAGCCCCCTTATCACATTGTTCCCAACATTCTGACCTCATTCCCCCCTGCCTGTGATTTTTTGGTATAAAAGTTCCCTGTGATTTGTGTCCGGGGTTCACTCCTCCCGAGGAGACTGAACCCCAGCGCGCCGGCCTAATAAATCCTCTTGCCTATTGCATCGAATTCGAGTCACTGTGGTCTTTGGAGCGACAGATTCTGAGAAAAAGGCCGTTAGGTCTTACATTATAAATCACTGTGTCCTGTTATGCAAAAATGTAACCTTATCACTATCTTAAGACTAAATAGATCTTAAGGGAAACATTGGTGAAGAGTTTTCATTTGTTGGGCTGATGTTTGCTGTTAAATCTCCATATTCCCTGCCCTTAAAATGAATATAACAAGCATACAGGAGAAATAAGTATTAACCTTTAAGATTAATCCTGTTAACCTTGGGTTAAGTAAATTCCTTTCCTAGTTGTAACTCACTACACCCTCACCCTATAGGAATGCAACTTTATTTGGAGGGTGGCGCCAGATTTAAGAAAAAAATCACCCTTGGAAAAATAAGTTTTCTGGTTAATGGACTGGTATCAGAAAGGGCCATAAAATGTCAGCAGACCTCATGGCCAAAAGATGATGTAAAAACCCATAAGACCTTTGTATAATTTTATATGAAGCATCTGATTGTGACAAGGGTCAGGTCTGCTGACCTCCACGTGACTCTGTATTCATCCCTATGTATAACAAAAGGTATATAAACAAACCTGAAATATAAATTGGATCAGTTTCTGGAAAGACTGATTCCCCTGTGTCGTTTCTCTCTTGCTCCCCATTTTCCTGGCTGAATTCCCATCTGGTATGGGGGTACGCACCAAGCCTACTAACTTTGCCAGGGCTTCTAAGATCACTGAGTTTTCCATATTTGTTGGCATATTGAGTGAAGCATTTTCACAGCATCATGTTTTAGGATTTGAAATACCTCAGCTAGAATTCCATTAGCTTTGTTGGTAATGATGCTTCCTAAAGCCCATTTGACTTTATACTCCAAGATGTCTGGCTCAAGGTGAGTATTATCTGAGTTATTAAGATTATCTGGGTCATTAAGATTTTTTGTATAGTTCTTCTGTGTATTCGTGCCACCTCTTCTTAATATCTTCTGCCCTGTTAGGTCCATACTGTTTCTGTCTTATATTGTGCACATCTTTGCATGAAATGTTCCCTTGGTATCTCCAATTTTCTTGAAGAGATCTCTAGTCTTTTCAATTCCATTGTTTTCCTCTATTTCTTTGCATTCTTCACTACCTCTACATTCAGGTGGGTATATCTTTCCTTTTCTCCTTTGCTTTTCACTTCTGTTCTTTTCTCAGCTATTTGTAAGGCCTCCTCAGACAGCCATTTTGCCTTTTTGCATTTCTTTTACTTGGGGATGGTTTTGATCACCACCTCCTGAACAACATCATGAACTTCTGTCCATAGGCCTTCAGGCGCTCTATCAGATCTAATCTCTTGAATCTGTTTGTCGACTGGGGGATGATTTGAGATAATACCATTGAAACATATACATTACCTTATGCAAAACAGACAGATATTGAGAGTTTGATGTATACTGCAGGGCTCCCAAAGCTGGTGATCTGTGACAATCTGGAGGGATAGGATGGGGAGGAAGGTGGGAGGAGGGTACAGGGTGGAGGGGACAAATGGATGCCTATGGCCGATCCATACTGATGTATGGCAAAAACTGTCACAATACCATAAAGTAATTACCTTGCAATTATAATAAATAAATTTTAAAAAGAGAAATTACCTTTTAAAGCCAGTTTTCCCTCAACCTGTGCTCTTGGGGAAATTTCACTCCAGGAGCATCCTAGGTACCAGTAGCCCTTCCCTCTCTTACCTGAGCAGATCACAGAGGCCGTGTTGCCATGGGAACAGTCAGGACCACCCAGGGCAGTCACAGGACAACTCCACAGGAAGGACTCAGCCCCTGAGCAGTGAAATCGGGCTGTTGAGATCTGACCACCTCCTTCCACCAAGTGTGGTCTTCCGGGGGTGGAGATGGCGACTCCACAGCCGAGCTGTCGACAGACAACATTGGCATTGGCCAGACTCCAGTGGGAGGCACAGAGTGCTCTCCATCGTCCATAAATGTTCATCTCCACCTGCCCCTCACACTGAGAGGAGCCGTTCATCATGAGTCGGACTTCTGAGTATGCTGGATACGAGATAACAGAATTTCAGAAACATCTCATGATTTCTCACCAGGAACAGAGTGTGCAGGGAGGTTAGTCCTGACCTACATCTCACCTGAACAGACAAGCTGAACAGCTCCACTGTGGTGACAAGTGCCCCCTGGACAGGGCACTCTGGGACAGGACCAGAGCTTAAGCTCCTCCCCCTCACACCTGAACTCTTCAGCCCAGACCTGGCCATCTGACTCTCCGAAGGGCATGTGTCCCAGGACAGACACAGCTTTGCCGCACCCTAGCTCTGCACAGATGACTTGGGCAGTGGGAAGTGTGAAGTTCCCATCAGACACTGGGATCCAGGCTTCTCCGGAATACACTTCTACTCGCCCTGAGCAGGGTCCATCCTTTCCAACCAGATGCACAAATCCTGAGAGAAACAAAAAAATAAACCCAGTGCATGTTCATGATTCTGGCTTGGCAACTGGAAACATGTCACAGGAAATGGTGTGAAAGCTTTTATTTTCCAGGACTGAGGCATGAAGAGAAAATTCGACAGTGTCAGAAATGCATTTTCATGAATGAGTTGCAGAAGAGAAATACAGAAGGATTTGCAGAGTCAGTTTGGAATGGCTGAATTCCAAAACTGATATTTTGATGTTGGTTAGGATGTGAATTCCTCATTTAAGGGCCTGGAAACTATAGGGCCCAAGGAAAGTGCACTGCAATGGGCATCAGACTTGGGTGCAGAACTGAACTAACCCAGAATGATCCTTGGGATTCAGAGGTTAGAGAATTAAGATCCAGACAAGGTTAGAAGGCCATCCTGAAATTTCTGGGGCTAGAAGTCCAGCCAGATTTTTCTAAAGGAGTCAGTATTCAAGTCACTGATACAAGGAAAATCAATTGAGAGATCTGAGTGCAGGTTAGTCTATAAACAGTCTTATGGCTCATGGAAGGAAAGCTAGATATTATAACAAGTCTACTTTTTATGATTCACATATATTTCTCATAATCTCTGATCTCTGATGGTGAGACTGGAATGCAAAAGTAAGAAGTCAAGAAACACCTGGAGTAACAGGCAAATTTGGCCTTGGAATGTGGAATGAAGCAGGGTAAAGACTAACAGAGTTTTGCCAAGAAAATGCACTGGTCACAGCAAACACCCTCTTCCAACAACACAAGAGAAGACTCTACACATGAACATCACCAGATGGTCAACACCGAAATCAGATTGATTATATTCTTTGCAGCCAAAGATGGAGAAGCTCTATACAGTCAACAAAACCAAGACAAGGAGCTGACTGTGGCTCAGATCATGAACTCCTTGTTGCCAAATTCAGACTTAAACTGAAGAAAGTAGGGAAAACTGCTAGACCATTCAGGTATGACCTAAATCAAATCCCTTATGATTATACAGTAGAAGTGAGAAATAGATTTAAGGACCTAGATCTGATAGATAGAGTCCCTGATGAACTACAGTCGGAGATTTGTGACATTGTACGGGTGACAGGGATCAAGATCATCCCCATGGAAAAGAAATGCAAAAAAGAAAAATGGCTGCCTGGGAAGGGCTTACAAATAGCTGTGAAAAGAAGAGAGGCAAAAAGTAAAGGAGAAAAGGAAAGATATAAGCATCTGAATGCAGAGTTCCAAAGAATAGCAAGAAGAGATAAGAAAGCCTTCTTCAGTGATCAATGCAAAGAAATAGAAGAAAAGAACAGAATGGGAAAGACTAGAGATCGCTTCAAGAAAATGAGAGATACCAAGGGAACATTTCATGCAAAGATGGGCTCAATAAAGGACAGAAATGGTCTGGACCTAAGAGAAGCAGAAAATATTAAGAAGAGGTGGCAAGAATACACAGAAGAACTGTACAAAAAAGGTTTTCACGACCCAGATAATCATGACGGTGTGATCACTCATCTAGAGCCAGACATCTAGGAATGCGAAGTCAAGTAGGCCTTAGAAAGCATCACTATGAACAAAGCTAGTGGAGGTGATGGAATTCCAGTGGAGCTGTTTCAAATCCTGAAAGATGATGCTGTGAAAGTGCTACATTCAGTATGCCAGCAAATTTGGAAAACTCAGCAGTGGCCACAGGACTATAAAAGATCAGTTTTCATTCCAATTCCAAAGAAAAGCAATGCAAAAGAATGCTCAAACTACTGCACAATTGCACTGATCTCACATGCTAGTAAAGTAATGCTCAAAATTCTCCAAGCCAGGCTTCAGCAATTCATGAACCATGAACTCCCTGATGTTCAAGCTGGTTTTAGAAAAGGCAGAGGAACTAGAGATCAAATTGCCAACATCTGCTGGATCATGGAAAAACAAGAGAGTTCCAGAAAAACATCTATTTCTGCTTTATTGACTATGCCAAAGCCTTTGACTGTGTGGATCACAATAAACTGTAGAAAATTCTGAAAGAGAATGGAATACCAGACCACCTAACCTGCCTCTTGAGAAACCTGTATGCAGGTCAAGAAGCAACAGTTAGAACTGGACATGGAACAACAGACTGGTTCCATATAGGAAAAGGAGTATGTCAAGGTTGTATATTGTCACCCTGCTTATTTAACTTCTATGCAGAGTACATTATGAGAAACGCTGGACTGGAAGAAGCACAAGCTGGAATCAAGATTGCTGGGAGAAATATCAATAACCTCATATATGCAGATGACACCACCCTTAGGGCATAAAGTGAAGAGGAGCTAAGGGGCCTCTTGATGAAAGTGAAAGAGGAGAGTGAAAAAGTTGGCTTAAAGCTCAACATTCAGAAAATGAAGATCATGGCATCCGGTCCCATCACTTCATGGGAAATAGATAGGGATACAGTGGAAACAGTGTCAGACTTTATTTTTGGAGGGCTCCAAAATCCCTGCAGATGGTGACTGCAGCCGTGAAATTAAAAGACGCTTACTCCTTGGAAAAAAGTTATGACCAACCTAGATAGTATATTCAAAAGCAGAGACATTACTTTGCCGACTAAGTTCTGTCTAGTCAAGGCTATGGCTTTTCCTGTGGTCATGTGTGGATGTGAGAGTTGGACTGTGAAGAAGGCTGAGCGCTGAAGAATGGATGCTTTTGAAGTGTGGTGTTGGAGAAGACTCTTGAGAGTCCCTTGGACTGCAAGGAGATCCAACCAGTCCATTCTGAAGGGAATCAACCCTGGGATTTCTTTGGAAGCAATGATGCCAAAGCTGAAACTCCAGTACTTTGGCCACCTCATGTGAAGAGTTTACTCACTGGAAAAGACTCTGATGCTGGGAGGGATTGAGGGCAGGAGGAAAAGGGGACGACCGAGGATGAGATGGCTGGATGGCATCACGGACTCGATAGTGAGTCTGAGTGAACTCCGGGAGATGGTGATGAACAGGGAGGCCTGGTGTTCTGCGATTCATGGGGTCACAGGGAGTTGGACATGACTGAGCAACTGAACTGAACTGAACTGATGGTGAAAAATTCGAAGAATTTCTTAGTCAACTTGAATTGTGAAAAGAAATTGTCCACAGATGAGTTTGAATATGAAGAAAGGTCAGAGTCATAGGAGAAAGGGTTGGTCCTAGACATCATTAAAGAAAGCCTAGGATTTACCAATGAACCTGGGAGAGAGTGAGTTCTCAGTGGGACTATACAAGATGACTAACTGTGTTGATTACTTCATATTTCTGGTTTTCTTGCAACACATGAGAATCTTAGCAAATGCTATGGAGTGAAGGTACTCTAACGTTTTTAAACTCTATCTATATGCTAAATGGAGCTTCCCAGGTGGCACTAGTGGTTAAGAACCTGCCTGCCAAGGTACAAGTTCAATCCCTGGGAGGAGGGCATAGCAACCCACTCCAGAATTCTGTCCTGGAGAAGCCCACAGATGAGGGAGCCTGATGGGCTACAATTCACAGAGTCGCAAAGAGGCAGATATAACTGAAGAGACCTAGCATGCACTCATATGCTAACTGCAAACTACTTTCCTATTTCTTGAAAAATAGTCATAATGCTGTAAAAAAAAAGAAAAAGAAAAGGAGAGGGAGAAGAGAAGAGAGAGCAAACAGTCACGTATAATTTACAGATTCTACATTACAAAAGCCTCAATATGGATGAAAGAAAGATTTGGGGAAAATATCTGCCCAGCAAGTTTTTAACACATTTTACCCCTGTGCTCCTTCCATCTGCGACCTAACCGATTCCCTTTCCCATTTCTCCCACTGCAGACAAGAGAAAACAATCCTAACAGCTACAAACGTATGGAAAAGAGACTCTGAAAGGGAAGAACTTCTGTAGGCGTGGAGTGTGGGTGGGATGAGGGGTAGGCTAAACTGGGAGCGGATGGAGTATGAAACTGAAAGAAGGAGACTAAGGGAAAGACTCACTGTCTAATTTGACCCTCAGGGACCATATTTTGGATGGAGGAAAGGGAACCTAATGAAAAAAATAAAACTTCTCATCATAAAGAACTATTTTTAAATACATTTGCTTGATTTCTGTGTTTATAATTATTTATGTACATGGTGAAATCTTTCTGGTAAAGGACTCTGATTTCATAAGTATGAAAACATTGAAGGTTCAGAAAGAATATTTCAACAGAATAAAAATCTACTATAGAGAACAGAAGAGAACAGAAAAGACACTACAGAAATAAGTGAATCGAAGGACCAGCTTGACCACTTATCCAAGAGGGAATGGTGAGAGCCAGGATGATCTGTCAGCCTTTTGTTACTTACCCACTTTCAACTCCCCAGTCCAGGTTAGGACATCTGGTGTGGTCTGGCTGGGAGTTTGTTCATAGGATACACATTCTAATTAAAACACCTTTACTTAACAGGTTGTTAGTTTCTATATCAATCCCATGAGGTTACAAATTTAAAAAGAACAGGAAAGAAATATTTCTTGTATGCTGTTTCACATACCAAGATACATGCTAAACACTCAAATATATGATGAATAATCAATAAAGTTTTATACACATCAGGATAGATACTTCTGAAACACATTATTATTTCTTTTTTATTTTCTACTTGATTTTAAATTTTATATGAAAGGATATGTGTGTGAAAATTGTAAGAAAATTTGTGCAATAAGAGGCTGGTGTGAGTGGATAAAGGTATTAAATATAATAAAAATACATCCTTGTCTGGTCTCTTGCTGTACAGACCTCCTGTATCCTTGGGCACACGTAGCATCCTCCACACCACACCTGGACCCGCAATGATGCTCAGAGAATCCCATATGGCCTTTGACATCTCCCTTTGCCCTTCTTTTTCCTCTTTGCTACTACAAGTCTCCTCCACCTTCTTCAAAAATTACAGGTGTCCTCTTACTCCTATTCTTATCAAACAAGCCCCCAAACACAATTCTCTTATATCATTGAAGACATCAGGTATAAAATATAATTTCTTACTATAAAACATAGAAATTCATATTTTATTGCCTGTATCTTTGACTTGTCAGTGTTTGGCTAAGTGTTTCTCCAAAATTTTGGTTTATACAGAGGTTTTAAAGGGAAAAAAAGAACTGACAATCCTTTGTAGTAACAATGAAAGGAGAACCCAGACTCAGAACATTTCACTCATAACTCTATTGTCCTACCAGTCAAAGAGCTATGAATATTCAAATCTAAATTTTCAAAGGGGACTTGCAATCTGGCACAAATCTGTAAGTTCCTCTCTGATTTGTTTGATGATGTCCCCTGGGCCTCCACTCCTACTAACCCAGCACAAAAAGGTGTCTCACACTATATATACAGAAAGGACTCCATCCTGGAAGGTACATCCTCATTCTAGCCCTTTCCTCCCGTGGGCTTACTGTGCAAAGCAGGTGCATGTGGTGATTTGCAAATGTTTCACTCTTCCAAAAGTTAATTATATAAAAAATGAGTATCAATTTTTTGGGGGATATAGATTAAGCTATATCAGGTAAGATCACTGGAGAAGAAATAGCAGAGACTTGTAAGAGGAAAGTAGCAATAAATGAAGCCCATCAGGAAATCAGTCCTGAATATTCATTGGAAGGACTGATGCTGAAGCTGAAACTCCAATACTTTGGCCACCTGATGGGAAGAACTGACTCCTTTGAAAAGACCCTGATTCTAGGAAAGATTGAAAGCAGGAGAAGAAGGGGAAGACAGAGGATAAGATGGTTGGATTGCACCACCGACTCAATAGACATGAGTTTGAGTAAGCTTCGGCAGTTGGTGATGGAGAGGGAAGCCTGGTATTCTGCAGTCCATGGAGTAGCAAAGAGTCGGATGCCACTGAGTGACTGATCTGAACTGATCACTCACAGATATTTTATGCATTCAAGGAGGATATCTCAGACATTTCTAGCTTACACATCTATTGCCCTGGTGATCAGACACCAGCTTCCTTGGAGCTTTCTGTTCTTTCAGTCAGTGGGCAATTCACTGATCATACCTGAGCAGATAACTCCTGCATCCTCATCATGACCGCAGTTGTGCCGCCCCCAGCCCCGGGAAGGGCACTGCCACACGTGGGACTCCATTCTTCCACAATACACGTGGTCCAGCCAGATGGGTCCTGACCCCGCCCCAAAGGGAGCAGACTCCACGGCCCTGAGGGCTTCTCCACAGCCCAGCTGCCTGCACACCACGCGGGCATCGTCCAGGTCCCAGCCGTCATCACAGATGGTGCCCCAGGAACCCTGGTGAAGGATCTCCACTCTCCCTGCGCAGGGCCCGGCCCCGTCCACCAGGCGGAGCTGTCTGCTGTCTGAGGAGACAGAAATGGGACAATGGGGTGCTGACCAGGAGATGAGAAAGATCTTCTGTCCTGTGGGACCCTCACCCGAGCAGTCGGGGACGCTCTCCTCAGAAGCTGATGCTGCGGAGTCATTGCCCTATGGAACATTTGGATCTGGTTTCTTATAGAAGTGATAAGAGCATGAGTGAGTGAGTGAGTGAAGTCGCTCAGTCGTGTCCGACTCTTTGTGACCCCATGGACTGTAGCCTACCAGGCTACTCCCTCCATGGGATTCTTCAGGCAAGAGTATTGGAGTGGGTTGCAGTTTCCTTCTCCAGGGGATCTTCCCAACCCAGGGATCGAACCCGGGTCTCCCGCATTCCAGGCAGACGCTTTAACCTCTGAGACACCAGGGAATGAAAATGGACAAAAACAGGAAATATTACTTTACTAAGTAGTCTGAGACAGATGGTGTTACAAGGTCCTATCAGAGTTAACATCCTGATTTGTAGAGCTCTGCACAGAATCTGAGAAATATTCACAGGAAATGTTGGTCTCTCTACCCTGAGCAGTTAAATGAGTTCAGAATCACAGGATTAGCCTGGTAGCTGGGTGTATTCTTTATAAGCTACACACTCTTGGTCATTAACTTTAGAGTCAGGCAGTGGCCTCATCAGAAGCCTCGGTGAGCAGCCGTGAATCCTCTATCAGTAAAATCGTTCTCCTTGGTATAGCCATGAGAAATGAAAAACAAATGGTCTGTGAGACACCATGGTTTACCCCAGAACAGTTCACTTATGATTCTAAGCTTCAAACTCCAGATCTGGATACTTAGTTTCAACAAATATAATCTCTTTGAGTAGATTAAACAACCCTGCATGAGAGATGATGTCACAAGACATTGACTGACATTGGCCAGATTCTACTGGGAATCACAGAATGTAGCTTCTCGAACTTTGTGTCATGAATTGCTTTTATCTAAAATTTGGAGTTATTTGTTCTCTAGGGGAAAATATGTATTTCTAACTCACAGAGGAAAAATATGTTATATTCCTGCTTTGCCTTTGAACAAACAATATTGACAGACACACTGCATTATTCTCTCCTTTGATACATAACCAGTCATGGAAAGAAAGGTTAAATGATGTCTATCACTGTTGTAGTCTAAGTAAGTGATAAAGTAGAGAATAAAACCTCAAATTCTGTACTTCCATGAAGAATGGAAGACAAAGCAGGGCAATGGTGTTGTTAGACACAACTTCAAATGCTGGAAATTTTCCTTAAGTAAAAGTATCATTGGAAAAGACTCTGATGCTGGGAGGGATTGGGGGCAGGAGGAGAAGGGGACGACAGAGGATGAGATGGCTGGATGGCATCACCGACTCAATGGACATGAGTTTGAGTGAACTCTGGGAGTTGGTGATGGACAGGGAGGCCTGGTGTGCTGCAATTCATGGGGTCACAAAGAGTCGGACACGACTGAGCAACTGAGCTGAACTGAAAGGTATCAGACATTTGTGGACACAACATGGACTAAATATGCTAAAATTGTAAAGAGTGGAGATCATGTAATATGTTTCAATGTTAGCCAAGGAACTACAGCTTCTTTTTCTCTGGAGGAATTTCCCAATTTGGTGCCTGGGTTAATGGCTCAGAATCTGGGCTCAGAGAAACAGAGGACTCCTATTTGAACAGAGAAGCCAGCATAATTTGGGGTTACCTGGTGGTGAGACAGGATTGGAGACCTGAAAGCCTCTCTCACACAGCAGATTTTTCCCTCGAATATGTGCTCATTATACAAGCCATGAAGCTGGGAGGAAGCCAAAGATCTATGTCAAAAGTCTTGGAGAGCAGAGTGGCTATTCCCTCACTCTCTTGAGTGCTGAGCTAACAAAATATCCAGGTTCTCAACTAAAATCTCTGAAGGCCTATGCCACATGGACACAGAGATAAGAGATGGATTGAGTGCTACCAAAACCTCGACCTAGACTTGTTACAGTCAGTTCTCAGTTGGTATTTATATATTTGAGTGATCTTCGGCCCTTCTCCTACTTGCTTAATAAAACAGAATATGAATCTTCTCAAGGGTTATAAAATGTATCTGGAGGATCATTTTTTCAATGCCGAAACATGGGATGATGTGACATATTAACAAAGTGAAAAAAATAAAATAAGAGAAAGCAGAGACTCACATGATAGAAGTGCTGGAGCTAGCAGATATAGATTTTAACTATGGTCAATATATTGAGTAAAAAAGAGGAAACAAGAGAATAAATGGGTGAAAAGATGAAAAACATTAACAACTTACTATAACTATAAAAAATCAAGGAACAGTTACTAACTGAAAATAAAATGTCTAGAGAGTTGAATTAATAAGTTTAGAAGAACTTTAGATAGAACTCTACACAGAATTACTGACTTAGAGGAGTCCTAGAGATGAGAGATGAGAAGAAGGAGCAGTTATAGGAGGAGAAGAGAAGCTCAGACAGAGCAGCAGAAGTAATACTTGAAGATACAATAACTGAGAATTTTTAAAAATGGATGGATGGGCATGAAAACTCCCACACCTAGTAAAGCTGCTGAAAATCAAAGGAAAAAGGAAAATTTGAAATAATAACAGATCTGTTTAATAAAAAATAAGGGAGGGAAAAAGAACGTAAAACACGTAGGTCAATTAAAAGGAAATGATAGATACCAGCCCAATAATACCAATAATTGCAGTTACAGTAAATTGATTAGATACTTCAAATTAAACACCATCTGGATGAAACCACAAAATCCATATAGATGCCACCATGAAGATATTTAGCATATATATGAGGGTAAAGAAAAGTTGAAAGTAAAATGATGGAAAAAATGTACATACTGTGTGAATCCTAACCATAAGAAAATTGAAATAGCTATATAAATGTCACAGAAGGTAGACGTCAAAGCAAGATGTGCTAATTGAGTTAAAGAGGATATTTTCATGACTATAAGAGGATACACCCTTAATGAAGATATTATAGATATTAAAATCCAAGAAAATGTCAAAACATTGCTTTGAAATATAGAATAATACTTGACAGAACAAAGAACAGAAGTAGACAAAATCATAATCAAAATAGGGGGACTTTAACATCCGTTTTGCAATAGCATGCAGACCAAGTATACAAAAAAGAATGAAGAATATAGCAGATATAAACAACACAGCTAAATAACATATATAGAGCAATACACCCAACAATGAAAGAATTTGTTATTTACTTTATTGTTAATTCACCAGCAACTTCCATTTTTAAATGATCATCAGTTCAGCTCAGTTCAGTCACTCAGTCGTGTCTGACTCTGCAACTCCATGGACTGCAGCATGCCAGGCCTTCCTGTCCATCACCAACTCTCAAAGTTTACTCAAACTCATGTCCATCGAGTCAGTGATGCCATCCAACCATTTCATTCTCTGTTGTCCCCTTCTCCTCCCACCTTCAACCTTTCCCAGCATCAGAGTCTTTTCAAATGAGTCAGTTCTTCACATCAGGTGGCCAAAGTATTGGAATTTCAGCTTCAGCATCAGTCCTTCCAATGAATATTCAGGAATTATTTCCTTCAGAATGGACTGGTTGGATCTCCTTGCTGTCCAAGGGACTCTCAAGAGTCTTCTCCAACACCACAGTTCAAAAGCATCAATTCTTCGATGCTCAGCTTTCTTCACAGTCCGGCTCTCACATCCATACATGACTACTGGAAAAACCATAGCCTTGACTAGATGGACCTTTGTTGGCAAAGTAATGTCTCTGCTTTTTAATATGCTCTCTAGGTTGTTCATAGCTTTTCTTCCAAGGAGTAAGCATCTTTTAATTTCATGGCTACAGTCGCCATCTGCAGTGATTTTGGAGCTCCCCAAAATAAAGTCTGTCACTGTTTCCACTGTTTTCCCATATATTTGCCGTGAAGTGATGGGACCAGATGTCATGATCTTAGTTTTCTGAATGTTCAGCTTTTTCACTCTCTTCCTTCACTTTCATCAAGAGACTCTTTAGTTCTTCACTTTCTGCCATAAGGGTGATGTCATCTGCATATCTGAGGTTATTGATTTATTTCCCAGCAATCTTGATTCTAGCTTGTGCTTTATTCAGCCCAGAATTTCTCATGATGTACTCTGCATATAAGTTAAATAAGCAGGGTAACAATACACAGCCTTGACATACTCCTTTCCCTATTTGGAACCAGTCTGTTGTTCCATGTCCAGTTCTAACTACTGCTTCCTGGCCAGCATACAGATTTCCCAAGAGGTAGGTCAGGTGGTCTGGTGTTCCAATCTCTTGAAGAATTTTTCACAGTTTGTTGTGATCCACATAGTCAAAGGCTTTGGCATAATCAATAAAGCAGTAGATGTTTCGATGATCACATGATAGAACAAAACCTTCAGAGGACTGAATTTATACAATATTTACTTTGACTAGAGTGAAATTAAGTTAAGTATTAAGAAGAAAATATACTTAGCCATCCCTACTGAGAAAATTAAGAAATATTTTTCCAAAGAATTCCTGGGTCTGGAAATAACTTTCAAACTTGAAAATATTGTGAAATAATGGTAACAAAGATATTCTGTAACTAAATTTTTCCAATGCAACTAAAGTAGTGTCTAAGGGAAATTTATACCCTAGATTTAGAAGAGAGGAAAGATGGAAAATGAAAAAATGTAAGCTTTCATTTAAGAAGCTAGGATATGAGAAATAAAGCTTAAAGGATGTACGAGATTGGAATTAATAAAGAAAAAAATAAAGTTAATCTAAAAAAGAAAGTAAGCCTAAGACAAAGATAATAGAAGAAAGCTGTTCAAACATGGCTCACTGAAAATTGATCAACACAGAGCAATAATAATCAAGAGCAGAGAGAAAAAACTTAACAATACCAGAATGAAAAGGCAAATCACTATAAATTATGCAGATGTTTTGGTCATAGTTTTGAGATGCAATATACACATTTAATGTGGATAAATATCCAGAAAAGTTCCAGTTTCTCCACAACCTTGCAAACACTTGTCTTTTTAAAAATTATAGCCATTTTGACAAGTATAAGATGACATCTCATTGTGGTTTTCATTTACATTTCTCTGATGATTAGAGATGTCAGTATATTTTCATATACCTGTTAGCTATCCATATGTCTTCTTTGGAGAAATGGCTAGTCCCTGACCAATTTTTTAAATCAGTTTATTAGAGCCTTTGTTGTTGTTGCTTTTGTTTTGCTCTTGGGCTGTAGGATTCTTATATATTTTGCAAATTAACCTCTTATATGATTTGCTGTAAGGGGTCTTTTCACTCTACTGTTGTTTCTTTTACTGTCATGCTGGTGTCCAGTCATTCAATCATGCCCAACTCATTGCGACCCCATGGAGTATAGCCTGCCAAGCTTCTCTGTCCATGAGATTTCCCAGGCAAGAATACTGGAGTGAGTTGCCACTTCCTTCTCCAGGGGCTCTTCTTGACCCAGGGGTTGAATCCATGTCTTGTGTGTCTCCTCCACTGGCAGGTGAACTCTTTACCACTGAGCCATCTGGGATATTCTCACTTGTTTATTTTTGCCTATTCTTTTGGTGTCATATCCATGAGCTCATGAAATATATTTTGATTTGAAATTTTTAAATTTTTTTTAATTTTATTTTTACTTTATTCTGCGTTACAATACTGTATTGGTTTTGCCATACATTGACATGAATCAGCCACAGGTGTACATAAGCTGATTTGAAATTATAAGTAAAAATGCCACATATCTAAAATGTAATTCCTAACTGATGACAATATTACACCATCATGCACAGTAAAATAAATTTATATGCAGTAAGGTTTTAAATATTATTTAGTGGAATTATAAAATCATTTGTAGAAAATAAACTTGATTAAAAGTTATTTTGAGATGAAGAATGGCATTTGAAACATTGCATTAAAGGCATTGTCAAAAGACTAAAACGTTATAAATTTGATCATATAACCTCCCATACACATATACAAACCTAAAATCATACACAAAAGGTGGGGAAATATTTCCAAATAATGTAAGAAAAATGGTAAATGATGTTAGTTTATAGAGTTTCTAAAAATAAATAAGAAAACTTGAAAATATTCTAGAGAAAAAATTAAAGATAGAGGATATCTGAAACATCTATAAATATTTACTTATTAATCACTCTCCACATTCAATAACAAATATAAACATAGCCATCTATAAAGGCACACACACACTAACACACCCCTGAATAAAGGAAAGACCTTGCATACTTTTATTACTCTGTGTTTCTTCTATTAGGACAGTGCTTGCACACTGTATGCACTCATTCAACAAGTATGGATGGAGAACATTTTCTAAATACCATGATAAGTGCTTGTTAAATATTTATTAAATAAATGAGCAGATGAATAAAATTCAGAGAAATATATTTTCTTTAAATCAATGCTAATCAACAAAATAGTGAAGCAAATATAAATTAATGATAATGGTTTATGAAAATAAAATGTATTAAAGAAAATTAATCCATAAACACAGAATAAATTTATATTTAAAATTTCACTTATATAACTTTTTAATATAATTTTTTTTAATTGGTGACTAATTACTTTACAATATTGTATTGGTTTTGCCATACATCAACATGAATTCGCTATGGATTTTAATGGAAAATTGTTAAATAGATTCTAAACTACTCTCATCTATTATTCAATATGACATATACACCAGAGAATATTTCTGTAGTAAGAAGAAACTCTTTAAGAAAATATACAGATTTACCAAGTAGACTTCAGAAAAAGACAAATAGCTACTGAGAAAAGCAAAACCCTCTTTGCTATTCTTTGGAACTCTGCATTCAAATGGGTATACCTTTCCTTTTCTCCTTTGTTTTTTGCTTCTCTTCTTTTCACAACTATTTGTAAGGTCTCTTTAACAGCCATTTTGCTTTTTTGCATTTATTTTTCTTGGGGATGGTCTTGCTCCCTGTCTCCTGTACAATGTCATGAACCTCCGTCCATAGTTCATCAGGCACTCTGTCTATCAGATCTAGTCCCTTAAATCTATTTGTCACTTCAACTGTATAATTGTAAGAGATTTGATTTAGGTCATACCTGAATCGTCTGAATTTAGCAATAGGGAGTTCATGATCTGAGCCACAATCAGCTCCTGGTTTTGTGTCTGCTGACCATATAGGGCTTCTCCATCTTTAGCTGAAAAGAATATATAATCAGTATGGTTTCGGTGTTGACCATCTGGTGATGTCCATGTGTAGAGTCCTCTCTTGTGTTGCTGGAAGAGGGTGCTTGCTACCTCTGCCTACAAAGGTCCGTCTAGTCATGGCAATGTTTTTTCCTGTGCTCATGCATGGATGCGAGAGTTGGACTGTGAAGAAAGCTGAGCGCTGAAGAATTGATGCTTTTGAACTGTGGTGTTGGAGAAGACTCTTGAGAATCCCTTGGACTGCAAGGAGATCCAACCAGCCCATTCTGAAGGAGATCAGCCCTGGGATTTCTTTGGAGGGAATGATGCTGAAGCTGAAACTCCAGTACTTTGGCCACCTCATGAGAAGAGCTGACTCATTGAAAAATACTCTGATGCTGGGAGGGATTGTGGGCAGGAGGAGAAGGGGACAACAGAGGATGAGATGGCTGGATGGATGGCATCACTGACTCGATGGACGCGAGTCTGAGTGAACTCCAGTAGTTGGTGATGGACAGAGTGGCCTGGCGTGCTGTGATTCATGGTGTCGCAAAGAGTGGGACACAACTGAGCGACTGAGCTGAACTGAACTGAACTGAAAATCACTGCAGATGGTGATTGCAGCCATGAAATTAAAAGATGCTTACTCCTTGGAAGAAAAGTTATGACCAACCTAGAAAGCATATTAAAAAGCAGAGACATTGCTTTGTCAACAAAAGTCCATCTAGTCAAGGCTATGGTTTTTCCAGTAGTCATGTATGATGTGAGAGTTGGACTAAAGAAAGTTCAGCACCAAAGAATTAATGCTTTTGAACTCTAGTGTTGGAGAAGGCTCTTGAGAGTCCTTTTGGCTTCACAGTGTTTAAACCAGTCCATCCTAAAGGAAATCAGTCCTGAATATTCATTGAATGTACTGATGCTGAAGCTGAAACTCCAATACTTTGGTCACCTGATGCGAAGAACTGACTCATTGGTAAAACCCCTGATGTTGGGAAAGATTGAAAGAGGGAGGATAAGGGGACAACAGAAGATGAGATGATTGAATGGCATCACTGACTTAATGGACATGAGTTTGAGTAAACCCTAGGAGTTGGTGATGGACAGGGAGGCCTGGTGTGCTGCAGTCCATGGGGTTACAAGGAGTCGGACATGACTGAGTGACAACTGAACTGAAAGAAAACTGTCTGCAATAGACTCAAATAGATATACTGAGAAAGCTAAGTAATCAGAGGAAATAGAAATTAGAAACAAAACACCAAGAAAGAGGCACAAAAGCCTGATACTGAAAGAAATATAGATAACCATAAAATGTACCTGTTAAAAAATATCAGAATTAATATATTCTTTCCACATCATCCTATCAAACCTCCTACCCAATCAATACAGAGATCCTGTGAGGAAGTGATGGCAAGATCTCTGCAAGGTGGTTACTCACTTTCAGGATCAGAGACTCAACCACCTCCCACTTTCTGGTGCTTTACTGTAGGAAAAATGTCATCAATATAAGATTTAATAGTTTAAGGCTTCTTTAACCTTCAAGTGGAAAAGACAAAGAGATGAGGAAAGAGAGGCAAGGAGTGGTGAATATATGTTTTTGAAATATCTGTCACCATATTCTCTCTGCTATGTGAAATATCTATCACCACAGTCTCTCAGGCAACACCAGCCTATCATTCATGATATATCTGAATGGAGTGTGTGTGTTTGTGTATGTAGGAAAGAGAGAGAGAAATGTTGCAGGGAATAAGCACTTTGGTTTGAGTATCTGTCACCCCACAACATTTATTTACTTCATTCAGCACTTGCTGTTGAAATCCCAACTCACAGTGTAACGGTATTAAGTGGTGGAACCTTCTCAGCCTCTTCCAAAAGCAGAAGAAAGGAACACTGCCAAACTCACTTTATGAGGCCAACATTGTTCTGATATCAAAACCAGACAAGGACACCACAAGAAATATCTCTGATAAACAGAGGGACAAAAATCCACAATAAAATATTAAAAAACACAATTCAATAATGCATTCAAAAGATCATGCATAATGATCAAGTGAGATTTGTTCCAAAGTATGCAAGGATGGTTCAATATTCACAGATTAATCAGTGATACACCAGGTGAACAAAATGAAAATGAAAATCATATCTTCTCAGTACATGTAGAAAAACTTTTGAAAACATTAACATCCATTTTGTTTTTAAACACTTCTATAAAGTAGATATAGAGGGATTATATCTCAACATAATAAAGACCATATGATGAACTCACAGCTAACCTCCTATTCAACAGTAGAAAGCTTAATATTTTTTCCCTGAGATCAGATGCAAGACAAAGATGCTTAATCACCACTTTTATTCAACATAGTTTTGGTATTCCTAGCCAAAACAATCAGACAAGGAAGAAAATAAGGGCACACAAATCTGAAAGGAAGAGGCAAAACTGATGTTATTTGGAAATTTCATGGTATTATATATAGAAAACCCTAAAGCCTCCACCAAAATCTGTTAGAACTAATACACTCAGTGAATTCACAAGATACAAACTTCATATACAAAAATCAGTTGCATTTCTATACACTAATAACAAATTGCCATAAGGAAAAAATAAGAAAACAATTCTATTTACAGTTGAAAAAAAAAAAAATGATAAATCAGTAGGAACAAATTTAACCAAAGAGGTGATAGTCCTGTACACTGATATACTAAGACACTGATGAAAGATAGTGTAATTTGTTATCAAAATTCCAAAGGAAATTTTCACAGACATGGAACAAACAAATCTAAAATTTGTATCAAGCCACAAAGGACCCTGAATAGCCAAAGTGATCTTGAGAAAGAAGAACAATATTAGAGGTGCCATGTTTCCTGATTTAAAACTATATTTCAGAACAGAGAAAAATATGGCAGAGGAATAAAATGGGGAGAACACTTTCTCCCTCTCTACCTCGTCAAAAGAACATTTCAACGCTGAGTAAATTCCACAAAATAACTTCTGACTGCTGGCAGAGGACATCAGGCATCCAGCAAAGCAGATCATTGGCTTCAAAACCAGTAACTCAGCAATCCTCTAGGGACGACCCTCAAGGTGGAGAAACCTATCATCATTAACCTAGATGTTTTAACATTAGTGCTGAATAGATGGAGAAATCATGAGGCTATTGTAAAAATAAATCTGAAAACCAGAATCAGGAGGCGTAAGTCCAAATCCTGAGATCATCAAAGAATTCCTGAATACAGGGAACATTATCCAATAAGAGCTCATCAAACGCCTTCATACCTATACTGAAATTGAGCACCGCCCAAGGGCCAACAAGCTCCAGAGCAAGACATACCACGCAAATTCTCCAGCAACACAAGAACAAGCCCCTGAGCTTCAATACAGACAACTCAAAATACTCCAAAACCATTGACATCTCACAACCCATTATTTCACACTTCACAGCACTCCAGAGAGAGGAAATCCAGCTCCACCCACCAGAACTCCAACACAAGCCTCCCTAATCAAGAAACTTTGACAAGCCACTGAGATAACCCCAAACACAGAGAGGAAGCTCTATAAGAAAGAGAATTCCACAAATTCCCAGAATATAGAAAGGCCTCCCCAAACGCAGCAATATAACCAAGATGAAGAGACAGAGGAATACCCAGCAGGTAAAGGAACAGGAGACATGCCCACCAAACCAAACAAAAGAGGAAGAGATAGGGAATCTACCTGAGAAAGAATTCCGAATACTGATAGTGAAAATGATCCAAAATCTTGAAATCAAAATGGAATCACAGATAAATAGCCTGGGGTCAAGGATTGAGAAGATGCAAGAAAGGTTTAACAAGGACCTAGAAGAAATAAAAAAGAGTCAACATATAATGAATAATGCAATAAATGAGATCAGAAACACTCTGGAGGCTACAAATAGTAGAATATCGGAGGCAGAAGATAGGATTAGTGAAATAGAAGATAGAATGGTAGAAATAAATGAATCAGCGAGGGAAAAAGAAAGACGAATTAAAAGAAATGAGGACAACCTCAGAGACCTCCAAGACAATATGAAACGATCCAACATTCGAATTATAGGAGTCCCAGAAGAAGAAGACAAAAAGAAAGACCATGAGAAAATACTTGAGGAGATAATAGTTGAAAACTTCCCTAAAATGGGGAAGGAAATAATCACCCAAGTCCAAGAAACCCAGAGAGTGCCAAACAGGATAAACCCAAGGCGAAACACCCCAAGACATATTTTAATCAAACTAACAAAGATCAAACACAAAGAACAAATATTAAAAGCAGCAAGGGAAAAACAACAAATAACACACAAGGGGATCCCCATAAGAATAACTGCAGACCTTTCAATAGAAACTCTTCAGGCCAGGAGGGAATGGCAAGACATACTTAAAGTGATGAAAGATAATAACCTTCAGCCAAGACTACTGTACCCAGCAAGGATCTCATTCAAATATGAAGGAGAAATCAAAAGCTTTCCAGACAAGCAAAAGCTGAGAGAATTCAGCACCACCAAACCAGCTCTCCAACAAATACTAAAGGATAGACTTTAGACAGGAAACACAAAAAGGGCGTATAAACCCGAACCCAAAACAATAAAGTAAATGGCAACAGGAGCATACTTATCAATAATTACCTTAAATGTAAATGGGTTGAATGCCCCAACCAAAAGGCAAAGACTGGCTGAATGGATACAAAAACAGGATCCCTATATATGCTGCCTACAAGAGACCCACCTCAAAACAACGGACACATACAGACTGAAAGTGAAGGGCTGGAAAAAGATATTCCATGCAAATAAAGACCAAAAGAAAGCAGGAGTAGCAATACTCATATCCGATAAAATAGACTTTAAAACAAAGGCTGTGAAAAGGGACAAAGAAGGCCACTACATAATGATTACAGGATCAATCCAAGAAGAAGATATAACAATTATAAATATATATGCACCCAACATAGGAGCACCGCAATATGTAAGACAACTGCTAACAAGCATGAAAGGGGAAATTAATAATAACACAATAATAGTGGGAGACTTTAATACCCCACTCACACCTATGGACAGATCAACTAAACAGAAAATTAACAAAGAAACGCAAACGTTAAACGATACAATAGACCAGTTAGACCTAATTGATATCTATAGGACATTTCACCCCAAAACAATGAATTTCACCTTTTACTCAAGTGCACACGGAACCTTTTCCAGGATAGATCACATTCTGGGTCATAAATCTAACCTTGATAAATTCAAAAAAATCGAAATTATTCCAAGCATCTTCTCTGACCATAATGCACTAAGGTTAGATCTCAATTATAGGAGAAAAACTATTAAAAATTCCAACATTTGGAGGCTGAACAACACCCTTCTGAATAATCAACAAATCACAGAAGAAATCAAAAAAGAAATCAAAATATGCATCGAAACGAATGAAAATGAAAACACAACTACACAGAACCTTTGGGACACTATAAAAGCAGTCCTAAGAGGAAAGTTCATAGCAATACAGGCATACCTCAAGAAACAAGAAAAAAGTCAAATAAATAACCTAACTCTACACCTAAAGCAACTAGAAAAGGAAGAAATAGAGAACCCCAGAGTTAGTAGAAGGAAAGAAATCTTAAAAATTAGGGCAGAAATAAATGCAAAAGAAACAAAAGAGACCATAGCAAAAATCAACAAAGCAAAAAGCTGGTTCTTTGAAAGGATAAATAAAATTGACAAACCATTAGCCAGACTCATCAAGAAACAAAGAGAAAAAAATCAAATCAACAAAATTAGAAATGAAAATGGAGAGATCACGACAGACAACTCAGAAATACAAAGAATCATAAGAGACTACTATCAGCAACTATATGCCAATAAAATGGACAACTTGGAAGAGATGGACAAATTTTTAGAAAAGTACAACTTTCCAAAACTCAACCAGGAAGAAATAGAAAATCTTAACAGACCCATCACAAGCATGGAAATTGAAACTGTAATCAGAAATCTTCCAGCAAACAAAAGCCCAGGTCCAGACGGCTTCACAGCTGAATTCTACCAAAAATTTCGAGAAGAGCTAACACCTATCTTACTGAAACTATTCCAGAAAATTGCAGAGGAAGGTAAACTTCCAAACTCATTCTATGAGGCCACCATCACCCTAATACCAAAACCTGACAAAGACACCACAAAAAAAGAAAACTACAGGCCAATATCACTGATGAACATAGATGCAAAAATCCTCAACAAAATCCTAGCAATCAGAATCCAGCAACACATTAAAAAGATCATACACCATGACCAAGTGGGCTTTATCCCAGGGATGCAAGGATTCTTCAATATCCGCAAGTCAATCAATGTAATTCATCACATTAACAAACTGAGAAATAAAAATCATATGATTATCTCAATAGATGCAGAAAAAGCCTTTGACAAAATTCAACATCCATTTATGATAAAAACTCTCCAGAAAGCAGGAATAGAAGGAACATACCTCAACATAATAAAAGCTATATATGACAAACCCACAGCTAACATTATCCTCAATGGTGAAAAATTGAAACCATTTCCCCTAAAGTCAGGAACAAGACAAGGGTGTCCACTTTCACCACTACTCTTCAACATCGTACTGGAAGTTTTGGCCACAGCGATCAGAGCAGAAAAAGAAATACAAGGAATCCAAATTGGAAAAGAAGAAGTAAAACTCTCACTGTTTGCAGATGACATGATCCTCTACATAGAAAATCCTAAAGACTCGACCAGAAAACTACTAGAGCTAATCAATGAATATAGTAAAGTTGCAGGATATAAAATCAACACTCAGAAATCCCTTGCATTCCTATACACTAATAATGAGAAAGTAGAAAAAGAAGTTAAGGAAACAATTCCATTCACCATTGCAACGAAAAGAATAAAATACTTAGGAATATTCCTACCTAAAGAAACTAAAGACCTATATATCGAAAACTATAAAACACTGATGAAAGAAATCAAAGAGGACACTAATAGATGGAGAAATATACCATGCTCATGGGTTGGAAGAGTCAATATCGTGAAAATGAGTATACTACCTAAAGCAATCTACAGATTCAATGCAATTCCCATCAAGCTACCAGCAGTATTTTTCACAGAACTAGATCAAATAATCTCAAGATTTGTATGGAAATACAAAAAACCTCGAATAGCCAAAGCAATCTTGAGAAAGAAGAATGGAACTGGAGGAATCAACTTGCCTGACTTCAGGCTCTACTACAGAGCCACAGTCATTAAGACAGTATGGTACTGGCACAAAGACAGAAATATAGATCAATGGAACAAAATAGAAAGCCCAGAGATAAATCCACACACCTATGGACACCTTATCTTCGACAAAGGAGGCAAGAATATACAATGGAGTAAAGACAGTCTCTTTAACAGGTGGTGCTGGGAAAACTGGTCAACCACTTGTAAAAGAATGAAACTAGACCTCTTTCTAACACCATACACAAAAATAAACTCAAAATGGATTAAAGATCTAAATGTAAGACCAGAAACTATAAAACTCCTAGAGGAGAACATAGGCAAAACACTCTCCGACATAACTCACAGCAGGATCCTCTATGATCCACCTCCCAGTATACTGGAAATAAAAGCAAAAATAAACAAATGGGATCTAATTAAAATTAAAAGCTTCTGCACAACAAAGGAAACTATAAGCAAGGTGAAAAGACAGCCTTCTGAATGGGAGAAAACAATAGCAAATGAAACAACTGACAAACAACTAATCTCAAAGATATACAAGCAACTTATGCAGCTCAACTCCAGAAAAATAAACGATCCAATCAAAAAATGGGCCAAAGAACTAAATAGGCACTTCTCCAAAGAAGACATACGGATGGCTAACAAACACATGAAAAGATGTTCAACATCACTCATTATCAGAGAAATGCAAATCAAGACCACAATGAGGTACCATTTCACACCAGTCAGAATGGCTGCGATCCAAAAGTCTACAAGCAATAAATGCTGGAGAGGATGTGGAGAAAAGGGAACCCTCTTACACTGCTGGTGGGAATGCAAACTAGTACAGCCACTTTGGAAAACAGTGTGGAGATTCCTTAAAAAATTGCAAATAGAACTGCCTTATGACCCAGCAATCCCACTGCTGGGCATACACACCGAGGAAACCAGAATTGAAAGAGACACATGTACCCCAATGTTCATCGCAGCACTGTTCATAATAGCCAGGACATGGAAGCAACCTAGATGTCCATCAACAGATGAATGGATAAGAAAGCTGTGGTACATATACACAATGGAGTACTACTCAGCCCTTAAAAAGAATAAATTTGACTCAGTTCTAATGAGATGGATGAAATTGGAACCGATTATACAGAGTGAAGTAAGCCAGAAAGAAAAACACCAATACAGTATACTGACACATATATATGGAATTTAGAAGATAGTAATGATGACCCTATATGTGAGACAACAAAAGAGACACAGAGGTATAGAACGGACTTTTGGACTCTGGGGGAGAGGGAAAGGGTGGGATGGTTTGGGAGAATGGCATTGAAACGTATACTATCTTGTAAGAAAAGAAGCGCCAGTCTACGTTCAATGCAGGATGCAGGATGCATGGGGCTGGTGCACAGGATGATTCAGGTAGATGGTGTGGGGTGGGAGGTGGGAGGGGGCTTCGGCATTGGGAGATTGTGTTCACCTGTGGCTAATACATGTCAATGTATGGCAAAACGAATACAGTATTGTAATTTAAAAAATTAAAAAAAAATTCTCATTAAATGAAAAAAATAAATAAATAAATAAAAAGGAAGAAAATCTTGCCGTTTGCAACATAGGTGGATCTTGAGGGCATTATGCTAAATGAACTAAATCAAATGGAGAAAGAAAAATATCATTTAATCTTATTTACATGTGGATTATTAAAAAAATCAAACAAACAGAAAAATGAGTTCAGAGATGCAAAGAACAGTTTGGTGATTTCCAGAGGGTCAATGTGGTCAAAATGGGATGGTTGAAGGTAGCCAAAGGATACAAACTTCCAGGTCTAAAATTACTGTCATGAGGATGTAATGTACAGCGTGGTGACTACAGTTAACCCTGTATTTTATACTTGAGAGTAGGTAGGAAAATACATCTTAAAGTTTTCATCATAAGGAAAAATATTGTTAACTACATGTGATGGATATTACTATACATGAGGTGATTATTTACCAATATGCACAAATACATAAATACTACATTGTACACTTAGGACTAGTACAATGTTGCAAGAATTACTCTCAAAAATTTTAAAAATCTGGGTTGGAATACCTGAATTAAATTAGTTCCATCCTTACCTTATTTAGGTTTCTCTGGTGGCTCAAATGGTAAAGAAACTGACTGCAATGTGGAAGACCGATTTTGATACCTGGGGTCAGGATGATCCCCTGGAGAAGGGAATGGCAATCCATTCCAGTGTTCTTGCCTGGAGATTGGACAGAGGAACTTGGCAGGCTATACAGTCCATGGTGTCACAAAGGGTCAGACACGACTGAGTGACTAACATTTTTACTTAATGTCGTTTTTGTGGACCCAAATTAAACTTAGATTACTAAAATATCACTTAGATTTTAAAATATCAAATCTCACTATATCCTACAGGGACTGGGACAGACACACAGAAACATACAGTAAGTCACCTGCACACGAGATATAGGCTTCCTCCTTTGGAGAGCAGGAAGTGTAATTCCAAGGGTCAGAAGGACACTGCCAGAGAAAGGTGTCAGTTTTCCGACAGCTGATTCCATCCACCCACCGGGGTCTAGAACCTTCCCTGAGAACAACAGAAGAGTTGAGGGTTCCACTGTCCCCACAGCCAAGCTGTCTGCAGATCATGGACACAGTGATGTCTTCCATGGGGCTGCGGCAGACACTGCCCCAGGTCCCGTTGTAGAAAACTTCCAGCCACCCAGCGCACTGCTGGTCCTCGCTCACCATCCTGAGGGCCAGGAACTCTAAGGTTGAAAGGGGAGGAGACAGGACACAGTGAGAACTTTGCTGGATGTTCTAGGTTTTCCTTTCTTCTAGAAATGGTGACCAGTCATCTCTGACCTTGTTCCAGAGACACCCACTAGATGACGAGACTGACATCACCTCCCTTTAACTGACTTTGTCCATTTGTGTCTGTCTTTCTATCTCTACCACAATGGTGTAGTGGATATGAACTGAGAGGAAGACCAAACTGCATGGGCGCTAGGGAGGGAGGGAAGCTGAATCCTGCTTCCTGACAAAACCTTTAAAAAGTATGTCAAAAGGATCTGATGTGGATACTGAGGAGACAGATGGAATAATTAACCCCAGAATGTCCACATCCCGATCTCTGCAACTTGTGAATCTGTTACCATCTCTGCCAAGAGGGATTTGCAAATGTGATTAAGGTAAGGACCATGGGATGGTGAGTTTAAGCTAGAACATTGTATTAACAATGCGAGCCACATCCTTAGACCCACTGTCTTTAAAAGTAGAATACTTTTCTTAGCTCTGGTTAGAGACAGAGATGTGACTCTGGATAATGGTTGAAGACAGGCAGCATTGCTGATCTGAAAATGGATGAAGGGGGTTATGAACCAAAGAATGTAGGCAGTTTCTAGAAGCTTGAAAAGACAACAAGCAGATTCGCCCCTAAAGCTGCAAAAGTGATGCAGCACTGCTAAAGCCTTAATCCCAGCCCAGTGAGATCCGTGCTGGACATCTAAGCTACAGAAGTAAGGCAGTAAACACATATTGTTTTAAACCACTAGTTGGTATGTTGTTACCTAAGCAAATGAAAACCAGTACTGTGGGTTTAAATTTTTTATATGTAACTGGAGAGAGAGCCCTGCTTTCAAGAAAACCTGTGAGAAAAGGCTCTGCCAGGAAACACTGCTAAAAAGAAATGACCAGAACCTCAGCTGCTGCAGGAGGAAGTGAGAGCACCTCATCTTCATATCTTCTGGAAAGAGNAAATTTGACTCAGTTCTAATGAGATGGATGAAATTGGAACCGATTATACAGAGTGAAGTAAGCCAGAAAGAAAAACACCAATACAGTATACTGACACATATATATGGAATTTAGAAGATAGTAATGATGACCCTATATGTGAGACAACAAAAGAGACACAGAGGTATAGAACGGACTTTTGGACTCTGGGGGAGAGGGAAAGGGTGGGATGGTTTGGGAGAATGGCATTGAAACGTATACTATCTTGTAAGAAAAGAAGCGCCAGTCTACGTTCAATGCAGGATGCAGGATGCATGGGGCTGGTGCACAGGATGATTCAGGTAGATGGTGTGGGGTGGGAGGTGGGAGGGGGCTTCGGCATTGGGAGATTGTGTTCACCTGTGGCTAATACATGTCAATGTATGGCAAAACGAATACAGTATTGTAATTTAAAAAATTAAAAAAAAATTCTCATTAAATGAAAAAAATAAATAAATAAATAAAAAGGAAGAAAATCTTGCCGTTTGCAACATAGGTGGATCTTGAGGGCATTATGCTAAATGAACTAAATCAAATGGAGAAAGAAAAATATCATTTAATCTTATTTACATGTGGATTATTAAAAAAATCAAACAAACAGAAAAATGAGTTCAGAGATGCAAAGAACAGTTTGGTGATTTCCAGAGGGTCAATGTGGTCAAAATGGGATGGTTGAAGGTAGCCAAAGGATACAAACTTCCAGGTCTAAAATTACTGTCATGAGGATGTAATGTACAGCGTGGTGACTACAGTTAACCCTGTATTTTATACTTGAGAGTAGGTAGGAAAATACATCTTAAAGTTTTCATCATAAGGAAAAATATTGTTAACTACATGTGATGGATATTACTATACATGAGGTGATTATTTACCAATATGCACAAATACATAAATACTACATTGTACACTTAGGACTAGTACAATGTTGCAAGAATTACTCTCAAAAATTTTAAAAATCTGGGTTGGAATACCTGAATTAAATTAGTTCCATCCTTACCTTATTTAGGTTTCTCTGGTGGCTCAAATGGTAAAGAAACTGACTGCAATGTGGAAGACCGATTTTGATACCTGGGGTCAGGATGATCCCCTGGAGAAGGGAATGGCAATCCATTCCAGTGTTCTTGCCTGGAGATTGGACAGAGGAACTTGGCAGGCTATACAGTCCATGGTGTCACAAAGGGTCAGACACGACTGAGTGACTAACATTTTTACTTAATGTCGTTTTTGTGGACCCAAATTAAACTTAGATTACTAAAATATCACTTAGATTTTAAAATATCAAATCTCACTATATCCTACAGGGACTGGGACAGACACACAGAAACATACAGTAAGTCACCTGCACACGAGATATAGGCTTCCTCCTTTGGAGAGCAGGAAGTGTAATTCCAAGGGTCAGAAGGACACTGCCAGAGAAAGGTGTCAGTTTTCCGACAGCTGATTCCATCCACCCACCGGGGTCTAGAACCTTCCCTGAGAACAACAGAAGAGTTGAGGGTTCCACTGTCCCCACAGCCAAGCTGTCTGCAGATCATGGACACAGTGATGTCTTCCATGGGGCTGCGGCAGACACTGCCCCAGGTCCCGTTGTAGAAAACTTCCAGCCACCCAGCGCACTGCTGGTCCTCGCTCACCATCCTGAGGGCCAGGAACTCTAAGGTTGAAAGGGGAGGAGACAGGACACAGTGAGAACTTTGCTGGATGTTCTAGGTTTTCCTTTCTTCTAGAAATGGTGACCAGTCATCTCTGACCTTGTTCCAGAGACACCCACTAGATGACGAGACTGACATCACCTCCCTTTAACTGACTTTGTCCATTTGTGTCTGTCTTTCTATCTCTACCACAATGGTGTAGTGGATATGAACTGAGAGGAAGACCAAACTGCATGGGCGCTAGGGAGGGAGGGAAGCTGAATCCTGCTTCCTGACAAAACCTTTAAAAAGTATGTCAAAAGGATCTGATGTGGATACTGAGGAGACAGATGGAATAATTAACCCCAGAATGTCCACATCCCGATCTCTGCAACTTGTGAATCTGTTACCATCTCTGCCAAGAGGGATTTGCAAATGTGATTAAGGTAAGGACCATGGGATGGTGAGTTTAAGCTAGAACATTGTATTAACAATGCGAGCCACATCCTTAGACCCACTGTCTTTAAAAGTAGAATACTTTTCTTAGCTCTGGTTAGAGACAGAGATGTGACTCTGGATAATGGTTGAAGACAGGCAGCATTGCTGATCTGAAAATGGATGAAGGGGGTTATGAACCAAAGAATGTAGGCAGTTTCTAGAAGCTTGAAAAGACAACAAGCAGATTCGCCCCTAAAGCTGCAAAAGTGATGCAGCACTGCTAAAGCCTTAATCCCAGCCCAGTGAGATCCGTGCTGGACATCTAAGCTACAGAAGTAAGGCAGTAAACACATATTGTTTTAAACCACTAGTTGGTATGTTGTTACCTAAGCAAATGAAAACCAGTACTGTGGGTTTAAATTTTTTATATGTAACTGGAGAGAGAGCCCTGCTTTCAAGAAAACCTGTGAGAAAAGGCTCTGCCAGGAAACACTGCTAAAAAGAAATGACCAGAACCTCAGCTGCTGCAGGAGGAAGTGAGAGCACCTCATCTTCATATCTTCTGGAAAGAGGCTCCATGGGAGGAAGCCTCCTTCTCTGGTCCTTTCAGCATCTCTCCCTCAGGGCTCAGACCCCCGTCCTCCAGGGCCCCACCCCTCCCCCAGCCTGTGGACAGTGTGCAGCAGACCTGAGCAGATGACCCCCGCGTCCTGCTTGTGGCTGCAGTCGTGCTGCCCCCAGCCCCGGGAAGGGCACCTCCACACGTGAGACTCGTTTCCAGTGCAGTTCAGGTCGTCCAGCCAGATGGGCCCTGATCCTGCCCCAAAGTGAGCAGACTCCGTGGCATTAAGGGCTTCTCCACAGCCCAGCTGCCTGCACACCACGTGAGCATCGTCCAGGTCCCAGCCGTCATCACAGATGGTGCCCCAGGAGCCCTGGTCACGTATCTCCACTCTTCCGGCGCAGAGACCTCCTCCGTCCATCAGGCGGAGCTGTCTGGTGTCTAAGGAGAGAGAAATGGGACAATGGGGCCGTTGACTCCAGGGGTTGAAAAGTGTTTTCTGTACTGTGTCACCCTCACCTGAGCAGTAGGGGGCGCTCTCCTCTGAGACCGAAGAGCCTGCTGGTTCAGATATGGAGTCGTTGCACTGCGGCAGAACCTGGATGTGATTACCTGCAGAAACAGCAATGATCAGGGGTCTGGAAGGGTTGAATAACAAGAAACTGTTAAGGGAAATAATGACCTAGTGATGGAGCCTAAGATGAAAGTTGTGACCCAGCAGTAAAGTTATCATAATCTTAGTGTTCACCTTCTCCAAGGAGAGTTCTGCTTCTGACAGTACCACAATTTTTGTTTTAACCCAAGTATTGCTGTAAGAATGAGTTAATTAAGATGCCTTACCGCTAAATCTATCCCTGTCTGCGCTTAGTCACTCAGTCTTGTCTGACTCTTTGCAACCCTATGGACTGTAGCCCTCCAGGCTCCTCTGCCCATGCTGATTCTCTAGGCAAGAATATGGAGTGGGTTGCCACACCCTCCACTAGGGGATCTTCCCAACCCAGGGATGGAACCCACGTCTCCAGCTTTGATGCTTTACCATCTAAGCCACCAGGGAAGCCCAAATCTACACCTAAGTAGAAGCAAAACAAAATTCTTTCTGAAGGAGTTCTACAATTTCTTCAATACCTATTGTTAAAACAAACACATATAAAATAGATCTCATGAAAAACGGAAAGGAAAAAGGAGACACTAGAAAGAATTTCCCAGGGTTTTCAGCTGCTAGAATTACCTGACAGAGAACTCAAATAGCCATGATTAAAGTGCTTGTGGAATTAAGCACTGACAAAATGTGTATCTTTGTAGAGAAATGATAACAAAAACCAAATACTTCTAGAGCGCAAAAGCTTGTTACCAGAAACTAAGAACTAGAGAATACATGTAGCCACACATTAGCTCAGCATAAGGTACAAACATCAAAATGCAAGATCAGAGGATATTCTTCAAATCAGAAATTCAGGTTCTGGTGATATTGTTGTATAGCAGATTTTCCCCAAAAACTTAGTTCAGTCACTCAGTTATGTCCAACTCTGCAACCCCATGGACTGCAGAATACCAGTCTTCGCTGTCCATCACCAACTCCCAGAGCTTGCTCAGACTTGTATCCATCGAGTCACTGATGCCATCCAAACATCTCATCCTCTGTTGTCCCCTTCTCTTGCCTTCAATCTTTCCCAGCATCAGGGTCCTTTCAGATGAATCAGTTCTTCACATCAAGAGGCCAAAGTATTGGAACTTCAGCTTCAGCAACAGTCCTTCTAATGAATATTCAGGACTGATTTCCTTTAGGACTGACTGGTTTGATTTTCTTGCAGTCCAAGGGACTCTCAGGAGTCTTCTTCAACACCACAGTTCAAACATATCAGTTCTTCAGCACTCGGCCTTCTTTATGGTCCACCTCTCACATTCATACATGACTACTAGAAAAACTATAGCTTTGACTAGATGGGTCTTTGTTGGCAAACCAATGTCTCTGCTTTTTAATATGCTGTCTAGGTTGGTCATAGCTTTTCTTCTAAGGAGTGAGCATCTTTTAATTTCATGGCTACAATCACAATCTGCAGTGATTTTGGAGCCCCCCAAAATAAAGTCTGCCACTGTTTCCACTGTTTCCCCATCTATTTGCCATGAAGTGTTGGGACTGAATGTCATGATCTTTGTTTTTTGAATGTTGAGTTTTAAGCCAACTATTTCACTCTCCTCTTTCACTTTCATCAAGAGACTCTTCAGTTCCTGTTCACTTTCTGCCTTAAGGGTACTATCATAGCATATCTGAGGTTTCTGATATTTCTCTTTGCAATCTTGATTCCAACTTGTGGTTCATCCAGCCCATCATTTCACATGATGTACTCTGCATATAAGTTAAATAAGCAGGGTGACAATATACAGCCTTGACATACTCCTTTCCCAGTTTGAAAACAGTCTGTTGTTCCATGTCCAGTTCTAACTGTAGCTTCTTGACATGCATACAGATTCCCCAGGAGGTAGGTAAGATGGTCTGGTATTCCCATATATTGAAGAATTTTCCAGTTTGTTGTGATCCACATAGTCAAAGGTTTGGTGTAGTTAATAATGCAGAAGTAGATATTTTTCTGGAACTCTCTTACTTTTTCTGTGATCCAGTGGATGTTAGCAATTTGATCATTATGAAAAGGCAAAATTTAGTAGCTGAAGGAAAAATATATATACTTCATTTTGCTTATGACTTTGGGTCATTAATCAGAAAAAGACTCAGTTTGGCAGTCTTTCAGTCGGGTCTTTCAGTGCTGCAATTAGATGTCACCTGGAGCTGAAGTCATTTAAAGACTTGACTGAACTCTGGTTCTGTAAGGAAATTCCCAGAAGTGTTCTAAAGGTAAAAGAACATCATGTCTTTAACTTAATTCAGAATGATTTTGCATATTCAGGAAGAAACGAGGCAGAAGGGGAACAGAGAAGGAAGGACAGAGAGAGAGGGAGAGATTAAAGAAAAATGTTGATACTAACATTGAGAAATCCAGGTAAAGATCATCAGGGAACTTTTATATTATCTTTATAAGTCTCAATTACATCAAAATTAAAAAAAATTAAAGATGAAAACAAGTCAAAGAGAACTCATTGCCAGGACACTTTCACAAAAATACTCATAACATCAAAAATAAAATACCTAGGGAAAACCTAGTAGAAGACGGGCAAAATCTCTGAGAGAAATTCAAGATCTAACTGAATGGAGGGATGTATTATGTCAATGATTTGGGGAGCTCAACATTGTCAATGTCAATCATCCTCAAATTTCTATGTCTCCTCTCAAATTTCTAAACCTAATCTCAATATAAATACCCTTAAGCTTTTCTTTTGGTGAAAAATGACAAACTGATTTCTAAATTCATACAAAATACAAGCAACCAACAGCGACCAGCACAGTTGGTAAGAAAAGCAACGATGTTAGAGGAGTTAATATAAAGTGAGGTGAGGTGAAGTCGCTCAGTCGTGTCCGACTCTTTGCGACCCCGTGGACTGTAACCTACTAGGCTTCTCTGTCTATGGGATTCTCCAGGCAAGAATACTCGAGTGGATTGCCGTTTCCTTTTCCAGGGTATCTTCCCGACCCAGGAATCGAACCCGGGTGTCCCGCATTGGAGGCAGACGCTTTAACCTCTGAGCCACCAGGGAAGCCCTAATACTCTTGTAAATTAAAATTATTCAGACTTACTACAAAGTTTGAAACTCAGGGAGATAGTGAAGGACACGGAAGCCTGGTGTACTGTAGTCCATGGGGTCACAAAGAGTCAGACATGAGTTAGCAACTGAACAACAACTATGAAGTTGTCATAATTAAGAAACTGCAGTATTAGTGCAAGGATAGACAAATGATAACGTGGAACAGAATAGATAGTTGCAAATAAGACAGACATACTTGCCGTTCTGCTTATGATGAAGGCAGCACTGCAGTGGGGAAGAGTCTTTCCAGAAAAAGATTCTGAGTCAGTTGGATGTCCATATGAAACCTGACCCTTATCCTACACAGATGCCAATCCCAGAAGGAATGCACAATAACATACAAGAGTAAAATGATACAATTTCCATAAGATACTCATAGGGAATGTTTTTGAGATCTTCAAGTAGGCAAAATTCTTTTTTAAAGTATATAAGAAGCATTAAATATACAGAAAAAAGTTGGTAAGTTACGTTTCCATAAGATTAAGAAATGAGTTCATCAAAGGACATCATTTGATTAAGAACATGAAAATAAAAGAACAAGGGTTAAACGTGGAAAAATAAGTAACACATATTTGCATCCAAAGACACTGTCATGGTAAGTTGTCGCGTCATATTTGTAATAGTTAAGAACTGGAAACAGCTCATATATCTACTGTCAGTCTAATGGATCAGTACATGGTCCTGTACTGATACTCTAAAGTCATAGAAAAAGGTGCCACAATAAACATCACGGGTGAATCCCAAACATAATTTTAAGGCTAAAATTAGATACAAAAGATGCAACATATGGCATCCTTTTATAGAAAGTTCAAACATTGATAAAACACTATGTTAGCAGAAGTTAGCTAGGTGATTTTCCCTTTAGACGAGGGAGGACACAGATACTGGGGACGACAGTGACTGTGGTGCTGGGGACATTCTCTTTGCTGCTCTGGGTTGGGGTTCATACTGAGGTTTATGCTTACTGCTCCTACCTTGTTTTCTGTGATTACATGTAAGCAACAATGTAGATTTAAAATATATTATTCCCCTTCACACTTCTTGCCCTGGCCTGAAAAATGAAGGAACAATGAGAAGATTCGTATTTCACCACAAAATATCTGACTTTGAAGTCCGTTTTCCCTCCCTCTCTGCTATTGGGGACATTTCACTCCACAAGCATCCTAAGTACCAGCAGCCCTTTCCTCTCTCTTACCTGAGCAGATCACAGAGGCCGTGTTGCCATGGGAACAGTCAGGACCACCCAGGGCAGTCACAGGACAATTCCACAGGAATGACTCAGCCCCTGAACAGTGAAATCGGGCTGTTAGGATCTGACCACCTCCTTCCACCAAGTGTGGTCCTTTGGGGGTGGAGATGGCTACTCCACAGCCGAGCTGACGACAGACGACATTGGCGTTGGCCAGACTCCAGTGGGAGGCACAGAGCGCTCTCCATTGTCCAGAAATGTTCATCTCCACCTGCCCCTCACACTGAGAGGAGCCATTTGTCATGAGCCGGACTTCTGAGTATGCTGGTAGAAGAAGACAGAGTTTCAGCAAAATCACATGACTTTCTCACCTGAAGAGGTGAAAGGCCTGACCTGCATCTCACCTGAACAGACAACCTGAGCAGCTCCACTGTGGTGACAAGTGCCCCCTGGACAGGGCACTCTGGGGCAGACCCTGAGCTCAGGCTCCTTCCCGTCACACCTGAACTCTTCAGCCCAGACCTGGGCACTGGACTCTCTGAAGAGCTCATGTTCCTGGACAGACACAGCCTTGCCGCACCCCAGCTCTGCACAGATGACCTGGGCAGTGGGGAGTGTGAAGTTCCCATCAGACACTGGGGTCCAGGCTTTTCCAGAATACACTTCTACTCGCCCTGAGCAGGGTCCATCCCCTCCAGCCAGACGCACAAATCCTAAGAGGAAACAACGAAATCCGTTGATGGTACTGACTTGAAACTGCACATTACAGGCCGTGGCATGAAAGTTTTTCTTTTTAGAAGTGGAGCATGTAGAGAGTCTTTGACAGTTAATGTCCTAATTGAATTTTCATCAGCAGGTTTCTGAAGAGAAATCCGGGAGGACTGCAAGGTCAGTTTGGAATGGTTGAATCTCAAGAACAGACACTTCGAAACTGGTTGAGGTGAAGGTTAAGTCACTCAGTTGTGTCTGACTCTTTGTGACCCCGTGGACTGTAACCTACTAGGCTTCTCTGTCCATGGGATTCTCCAGGCAAGAATACTCGAGTGGATTGCCATTTCCTTCTCCAGGGATCTTCCTGACCGAGGGCTCGAACCTGGGTCTCCCGCATTGGAGGCAGACGCTTTAACCTCTGAGCCACCAGGGAAGCCCTTGAGACTGGTTAGAAATCTGAATTCCTAGGTCTAGGAGCCTAGACACTACAGAGCCCAATTCAGATCATTGGAATGGCTGAATACTGGAAACACATCTTTTAGCACTGGTTGGAGAAGTGAATTTCTCACTTCGCAGCCTAGGACCTAGAGATCCAAGGATAATATACAATATACAGGCACTTGAACATAGAGATATGCAGACCAGAAGCCACCCAGAGGGACGTGGGCTGTGAGATGAGAGACCTAGCATCCAGACAAGCTTAGAAAGCTTTCATGGGACTTGTGGGGCTAATATTCTGACCAGTCTTATCTCTCAGGAGCTAGTCCTCTAGTGACTTAGGTTAGGGAAATTCCTGAGGCTGGGTCCATGAGGGCATGCCAACCTGTAGATGAGTGATATCTCCAGAGAAGAAATATGGACACTACCATTAATTCACATTTATGTCATCACATCTTGTCTTTCTGATACTTTTTGATGCCAAAAAATTCCATGAATTTCTTCAGTAACCTCAGTGGGAAAGAAAATGAGTTAAGAAAACTCAGAGAGTCATAGAGAGTCCCAGCCATCTCTCTTGAAATCCTAGAATTTGTCAAAGAACCTGAGAGAGAGTGTGTTCTCAGTTGGAGTTTACCAGACAGCTCAGTATCCAGATCGTCTCCTATTAAAGGTTTTTCTTCTGAAACAGGACTCGTAGAAAATGCTAAGGGCTGATAATAATTGATTTTAATGCTATCATTGTACTAATTCTAACCACAGAAAAATATGCATTCTTCTCAAGTGCACATGGAGTATTCTCCAAGCTAGGTTACAAATGTCTTAATAAATTCAAAAATATTAAAATAATCCCAAGTATATTACATGACCATAATGGAATGGAACTCAAATTCAATAATGATAAGAAAACAGGAAATTCATGAATATATAAAAATTAAGCCACATGCTCATGTTTTAAGATTGTTTTCTCTATTTCTAAAAGAATGTCTTTAGTATTTAGATAGGACTTGCATTAAAACTGTAGATCACTTTACAGGTATAGGCATATTAACAATATTAATTCTTCCAGGCCAGAAGCACAGAATGGCTTTCTATTGATCATATTGTCTTTAACTTATTTCATGAATGTTTTATAACTCTAAAAGAAGATAGCATGTTGAATGTTTTACAATTCTAAAAGAGGGAGGAAGAAGAAGGAGGAAGAAGAGGAAGTGAGCAAACAAGCCATAATTTGGAGAGTTCCAAGATGAAAAAGCCTCAGTATGGATACAATATGCAAATATTTGTGGGAAAGACTCATTGAATAGGTTGTTAGCATACTACATCACCCTCTTCTCCCATCTACTATCTAAGCTGTTATTCTTTCTCATTTCTCCCACTTTAGACAAGCAAACACCATTTTAAAAGATACAGATGGATGGAAAAGAAAATCAGAAAGTGTAGCTACTGCTCAAGAAGTAGGGTGTAGGTGGGGCATATGGCAGGCAAGGTGAGTTCAAGGAAGTTTTGAAACTAAAGAAGGAAAACCAAAATAAAAGTTCATCATTTGGTCATCAAAGGAACACATTTTGAACTGAATGAAGATAACCCAATGAAAAAACTTTATTTAATTCATCAAGTACAATTCCCTGATTTCTGGGTGTGTTCTGATTATTTATTTCTAAGGTTCTTACCAGTATAGGACTGCTTAGTGATGCCCAACATCCAACCAAAAAATTATTAGAATATCCAAAGGGGAAAAATGTAACCTATAACACATTTTTAAATAACAATCATTTAAAGCAGCTTCAGAAATTACAGAAATGATTGAATTGACTGAAGAGCTCTTTAAACCCCTAATATCAATATGTTTAATGAAGCATAAAAATAAACAGGGAGAAAAACTAGGGAAAATAAACAAATGAGACTTCTGAAACTGAAAAATATAGTATTGGAAAGAATTATTTGGATTAATTACACAAGAGCCTAGACATTGCAGAATAAAAGAACTGGGACAGCAGTGGAGACTATCTAAATTGAACCAAAGAGGGTAAAAAGGCAGAAAAATATGAATGGAAACTCAGTGGCATGTGGGATAATATCAAAATATATCAAATATGTGTATTTGGAGATTCAGAATAAGGGATGTATAGAAAATATTAAGAGAAGATAAATGAAAAATTTCCCAAATTTATTGAAAACTGTAAACCCACTAATCCAAAAAGCTAAACAAACCCCAGACAAGATAGTGAAACCATTCTTAGAAAACTTGACAATGTAATTACTGAAATTTAATAAACAAAACAAAAATATGTTAAGAGCAGCCAAGGAAGTTTGACACATTATAGACAGGAACAAAAGGATAATGTTACTTACTGACTTTTTGTTGAAGGCAATGAAAGTCAGATGACAATGTAAAAACATGTAAAGTATTGGGGTTGGGCATTTGTTAGCCTAGAATTGAATCACCCAAAAAAATACTTTTCAAAACTGAATGAAAATTAAAATGATTTCAGGCAAATGAGAGATGATAGAATTGGAGGCCGCCAGACACACACTACACAAAACTGCCTCAGGAAGTTCTTCAAGCTCAAGGGAGATGACAGCAGATGAAAACATGGATCCTCTCAAAGCGATAGAGACTGTGCTAAATGTTGATTCTCTGTTAGAAGATTTAAGGCAAAAATATTAGCAGCAAACTATAAGATTCATAATAAATTCATGAGTAGAATGTATGACAATGATAGCACCAAAGACAAGAACAGGAACGGGGAAGAAAAGTATAGTGACTGACACTGCATGCTGTGACATTATATCATCTCAAAGTAAAATGTAATTGAAGATTAATTCAGCATCGGGCTTCCCAGGTGGTTCAGGGCTGAAGACTCCACCCGACAATGCAGAAGACACACTGGTCTAGGAAAATCGACCCCTGGTCTAGGAAAATCCCGCATACCACGGAGCAGCTAAGCCCGTGCACCACAGCTAGCGAGCCTGCGCTCCAGAGCCCGGGGGCCACGCCTGCTGAAGCCTGAGCCCCTCCGGAGCCTGTGCTCCACAGCAAGAGAGGCCACCGCAGTGAGAACCTCGTGCCTGCAACCAGAGAGCAGCCTCCGATCTCCACAATAGAGAAAAACCTGTGCAGCAGTGAGGACCCAGCCACCAAAAAATAAATAAAAATTATTTTAAAATGAAAAAATAATTCAGCATTATAATCTAAAAATCTGATGTGATTAATAAACCGACAGAGTATTTAAAATAAAATAATAAAATAAATTCAAAGATTAAAATAGGAACAAAAAAAATATAACAAATAGCAGAC
>SJYG01000024.1:1594405-1643994 GCA_006410535.1 Litocranius walleri | reverse complement strand
CCAATTATATCAACAACTACATTAAATGTAAATAATTTAAGTACTCCAAACAAAAAATAAGATGATCAGACCAGGTAAAATAAGACAAAACAATATACTGTCTATAAATATATATATGCTTAAATATAAACACAAAAACATATTAAAGAGGTAAAAAATTATATACCATGCAAACACAAATCAGAGTAGGCTGTATATAGTATCTATATTAATATCATTCAAAATCAGAGTGTAAGACAAAGATTACATTCAGAGAAATAGAAATATTTTATGGTAATAAAATAAAAAAGAAATTATATACTATCAAAACTGGTGGGTTAAAAAGAAAGTGATGCTTAGAAGAAAATTTAGAACCTTGAGGTTTCCATGATGCTTACATTAGAATAAAAATAGAAGGAAATGATCCAAGACTCCACCTCAAGAATCCACAAAAGCAACAACAATCATAACTGAAAAGTGAAAATGAAAGTCGCTCAGTCATATCTGACTCTTTGTGACCCCACGGTCTATACAGTCCTTGGATTCTCCAGGCAAGAATACTGGAGTGGGTAGCTTTTTCCTTCTCCAGGAGATCTTCCCAACCCAGGGACCGAACACAAGTCTCCCGCATTGCAGGTGGATTCGTTACCAGCTGAACCCCAAAGGAAGCCCAAGAATATTGAAGTGGGTAAACTATCCCTTCTTCCCACCCAGGGGATCTTCCCAACCCAGGAATCAAACCAGGGTCTCCTGCATTGCAGGCAAACTCTTTACCAACTGAGCTATAAGGGAAAACCATAACTGAAAAAGAGGAATGAAAACTGAGCATAGAAATCAATTAAGTAGAAAGCAAATACACAATCAAGAAAATCAATGGAGTCCGTTAGTGATTCTCTTATAAACAAATTAACACTAATAATCTTTTAGCAAAACCAATTAAGAAAAAAAGAGGGAACACACATTAACAAAACCAGTAACAAAAGGAGGAATATCATTATAGATCTTCCCAGCATCTAAAGATACAAGATATGAACCAGTGCTACTTAGATCTTGCCAACATCTAACGATATGAGATATGAAACAGTGTTATTCTAATTTGAAAAACTTTTTATAAAATGGACCAAGTCCTTGAAGACAAATTACTTGTGAAATACAACTCACCAAAATCTGATACAAAAAAAGAGAGAACTATGAGCAATCTTATATTTGTTAAATAAACAGAATCCATGAAGAAAACTTCAACCTCCAAATGCTAGCACATCTACAGAGCTCAGAAATGACTCCCACAACAAGATAAAGGAAGAGAGGGAGGGAAGGGAGGAGGGCAGGAAGGAAGTGTAACACAGAGGCTATACTGTGAAGGTATGAATTGACCTGGATCTTGATCTCCTTGAACTCCCCACCTGCAATCCTTGTATTTTCATCCCCTCACCCTTTTGCACTTCAGTACTGTAGTCCCTGGTGGTTAGGACAATAATCAAGACTCTGTCTGCAATGTATGAGTCCCAGGTTTGATCCTTGGGTGAGGAAGATCCCTGAAGAAAGAAATTGCAACCCAGTATTCTTGGCTGGAAAATTCAATGGACAGAGGACCCTGCTGGGTTACAGTTGATGGGGCTGCAAAAAGTAGGACAGGACTGAAGCAACTTAGCACACTTGCACCACAGTCCTTCTCAATTTGTATAGCCGCTCATTGAAATCTCCTCCTTATTTCAAACAAGCTTCTCTACATTCTTCTTGGGTCACTGTTTCCACTCTAGATTTCTCCTAAACATGGTACCTCACTTCCAACAATCCACTACAGAGGCTGAAATTCCTCTTCCATACCTGACTCCTAAGTGTTCAATTTTGATTAAGATAATGAAAAGACATGCTATTCAAATATTATTTTGCAACATCACCACCACTTTGAGTTATCTTTGCATCATTAAAACATGTCTGAAAAGACAGAACAGGGGGAGGAAACTAGTGACAGAAAGAGAAATAAAAGAAACCTGGAACCATTCATAAAAATGTGAGAGCATAAGTTAGAGCAATGGTAGTCAGGGAGTACAAATCACAATCAGTGTTTAAATATCAGAGCACTCTCCAATTCTCTACTTTTAAGTGTGTCTTAACTGGAATTAATATCAAGACATCAGTATTCTTAGGATGGTAACATTGGGACTTCTAATTTCACACAAAGTTCCAGCATCACACACTCCATTTTCATTCAGATGCTGATTTATCAAAATAAGGTAGAGATACCTGTAGTGTTTCCACAAATTTATCTGCAGTTGGAACCATGATTAGGACATTGTGACAATGAGGAAGTTTACTTGAGATGCCAGAACACAGGTTTGTTTAAAACAAAAGCTTCTAACTAAAATTCAAATGCACATTGAAAATAATTATTTTTAATAAGAATGATAAAGAGAATGGAAGGAAACGTTTTGAAGAGATGGACAGATTTATGACATAAGTGCTGTAACAGTTTCACAAATGCATACTTATCAAGCAGTCTTGTATGTCAGTCATACCTCAATAAAGTACTTTTTAAAATGGAAAAGAATTGTTTTCTTAAGGGCCTCAACTAGAATCACTAAATATGCTGAAGGTGAGATTAGAAAACATGACTTTTCCAAAGATCTTCCTGGACATAACACCCAATAGCTGATTGGCTGTGGTGTTAAGGGCCTACTGGAGATGACCTCACGGCTCCACTGTCCCACCATCTCATCAGACTGGATGATACTCGCCTAAGCCCAGTCAGTTACCTTAGGGAATTCACTGTGATAACTGAGAATATCTTCCTCTAGCCCAGCTGCTCTGATGGGATTAATATCCTGGGTATCCAATCTGCAGTTGTGATAACAACTAGAAGCCCCTGCCAAATACTGTGATTACCCACTCACACCACTTCACTACTGTCTTTAGTGCATCCACCTTGGCACAAGTCAAACATACTTCAGTTCACTTCAGTCGCTCTGTCGTGTCCGGCTCTTTGTGACCCCATGAAGTGCAGCACGCCAGTCCTCCCTGTCCATCACCAACTCCTGGAGTTCACTCAAACTCACCTCCATCGAGTAGACAATGCCATCCAGCCATCTCATCATCTGTCATCCCCTTCTCCTCCTGCCCCCAATCCCTCCCAGCATCAAAGTCTTTTCCAGTGAGTCAACTCTTCGCATGAGGTGGCCAAAGTACTGGAGTTTCAGCTTTAGCATCATTCCTTCCAAAGAAATCCCAGGGCTGATCTCCTTCAGAATGAACTGATTGGATCTCCTTGCAGTCCAAGAGACTCTCAAGAGTCTTCTCCAACACCACAGTTCAAAAGCATCAATTCTTTGATGCTCAGCTTTCTTCACAGTCCAACTCTGACATACATACATGATTACTGGAAAAACCATAGCCTTGACTAACTAGATGGACCTTTGTTGGCAAAGTAATGTCTCTGCTTTTAATATGCTGTCTAGGTTGGTTGTAACTTTCCTTCCAAGGAGTAAGCATCTTTTAATTTCATGGCTGCAATCACCATCTGCACTGATTTTGGAGCCCCCCAAAATACAGTCTGACACTGTTTCCACGGTTTTCCCATCTATTTCCCATGAAGTGATGGGACCAGATGCCATGATCTTTGTTTTCTGAATGTTGAGCTTTAAGCCTACTTTTTCACTCTCCTCTTTCACTTTCATCAAGAGGCTTTTAGTTCTTCTTCACTTTCTGCCGTAAGGGTGGTGTCATCTGCATATCTGCAGTTATTGATATTTCTCCCAGCAATCTTAATTTTAACCCAGTGTTATTCATGATGTACTATGCATATAAGTTAAATAAACAGGGTGACAATATACAGCCTTGACATACTCCTTTTCCTATTTGGAACCAGTCTGTGGTTCCATGTCCAGTGCTAACTGTTGCTTCCTGATCTGCATACAGGTTTCTCAAGAGGCAGGTCAGGTGGTCTGGTATTCCCATCTCTTGCAGAATTTTCCACAGTTTATTGTGATCTACAAAGTCAAAGGCTTTGGCATAGTCAATAAAGCAGATATAGATGTTTTTCTGGAACTCTCTTGCTTTTCTGCAGATGTTGGCAATTTGGTCTCTGGTTCCTCTGCCTTTTCTAAAACCAGCTTGAACATCAAGAAGTTCACGGTTCACGTATTGCTGAAGCCTGGTTTGGAGAATTTTGAGCATTACTTTACTAGCATGTGAGATGAGTGTAATTGTGTGGTAGTTTGAGCATTCTTTGGCATTGCCTTTCTTTGGGACTGGAATGAAAACTGACCTTTTCAAGTCCTGTGGCCACTGCTGAGTTGTCAAATTTTGCTGGCATATTGAGTGTAGCACTTTCACAGCATCATCTTTCAGGATTTGAAATAGCTCAACTGGAATTCCATCACCTCCACTAGCTTTGTTTGTAGTGATGTTTTCTAAGGCCAACTTCACTTCACATTCCAGAAAGTCTGGCTCCAGGTGAGTGATCACACCATCGTGATTATCTTGGTCGTGAAGATCTTTTTTGTACAGTTCTGTGTATTCTTGCCACCTCTTCTTAGTATCTTCTGCTTCTGTTATGTCCAGACCATTTCTGTCCTTTATTGAGCCCATCTTTGCCTGAAATTTCCCTTGGTATCTCTAATTTTCTTGAAGAGATCTCTAGTCCTTCCCATTCTGTTGTTTTCCTCTATTTCTTTGCACTGATCGCTGAGGAAGGCTTTCTTATCTCTCCCTGCTATTCTTTGGAATTCTGATTCAGATGCTTATATCTTTCTTTTTCTCCTTTGCTTTTCACTTCTCTTCTTTTCACAGCTATTTGTAAGGCCTCCTCAGACAGCCATTTTGCATTTCTTTTCCATGGAACAGTCTTGATCCCTGTCTCCTGTACAATGTCACAAACCTCCATCCATAGTTCATCAGGCGCTCTATCTATCAGATCTAGGCCCTTAAATCTATTTCTCACGTCCACTGTATAATCATAAAGGATTTGATTTAGGTCATACCTGACACACTTAGGCAGCACTGCACACTTCTTAGGAGTCACTTCAGGTCCTCTTAGTTTCACTACCTCATATACGTGATGTGCTTCAGCTACTGTGTTGTAAACTTCAAGACTGCATTTTCTGCTCCCTCAACATCCCTGCAAATGCGATGTGAGCTCCCCACTCTCCTGATCAGGTGCACCAGTGTGAAGAGACTGTTCCCTGCCACGAGTCCCACTTCTGGCTTCCTCTGACTGTGACCTAGAGACATTTAAATGCAGCAGTGAAATCCCTTCACACCTTTTCCTTGTGTAACTGCATCCTGACCCCCAGTATGGTCACTTGTCCATGGGTCTTCACATGCCATTTGGGGTCACCATTGCTTGGTTGAGCCTGTTCTATTGGCACATCCTCCACATACCAACATGATGGAGTGTGTGACTCTGACTTTTAGACCCTATGAGTATGATAAACCTTGTTGCTCACAACTCTTCTACGACCCCTGCCCCAACTGTGTAGCCACACCCTAGTGACCATTACATCAAAGAAAACAGAACAATTACCATGCTGAGACTGTGTCACAGAGGCTGAATCCAGAAGCTGAATCTGTATGAAACTTTTGACCTCACCTCTGCCTCCTGTGACACATCACAAAGACCCTTCACCCAAGCATGTTCTAAAGGCTCTATCCGTAATCTCGAGTCACTCTGGGATAAGACAGAGGCTTTTCCTGCTAGAGATCCCCACACAGACCAGACAGGACTTACCTGAGCAGACTACTCCAGCATCCCAATCATGGGTATAGCTATCATTACGATGGTCTTTAATATTAGAATGCTTACAGTCATTGACAGTTGACTCCACCCCTTTACATGAAGTATACAAAAGCCAAATGGGGCCAAGTCCTCGTCCAAAATAAGCCCCTCCAGGAAAACCAATGGCAGCTCCACACCCCAGCTGTCTGCACACTACAGATGCATCCTCCAAGCTCCAGTTGTGATCATCCACTGTGCCCCATTCTCCCTGGTGCTTCACTTCCACTCTCCCCTCACAGCGGTGGGCTCCATCCTTCAGCCTCAGCTCCAGAGCTGCAAAAAAGAGACAAACAGGACACAGGAGAGATTTCAGGAGGCTTGCAGTGATATAAGTATTTAAAATATTAGCTCTCTGAGGAACAAAAAAAGTGCATGGGATATAGTACTTGTTGACTTCTGTGGTATAAATATTCCCCCTGTGGCCACCTCTAGGCTCCCAATGTGCCATCACTGAACCTGGAGCAGGAAGGGAGGCACCAGGTGTTTCTCACGAGCCTGCAGAACCAGCCCCAGGGACACCACCGAGGACAGGCCTTCAGAAACTCTGGATGCTGCCCTCCCTGTAGATGTGCCCAAGGCTACTAGGGCCCAGCTTCTCCATCTCAGTTACAGCTCATAGCCTGGGATCCAGGGAGGAATCCTCCGTCTACTTCCCTGTCCATAGGGAGCATCTCATCCAGCTTACAAACAGAGGGCTGTGGCAACAGGCTCTAAAATGTCCTGGCTATTCCTGCCATCTGGCGTTCATGTCCTTGTGTAATCCACACTCGAATGTACATAGTAACATGCATTTAACAAATGGAATTTGACAAGTGATCAGAAGTCACTTTAGCCATTAAGTTAGACAACTCTGGTTTCTGCATATAAAGAGTTCATTTGTAGGAACATCATAGGTGGAGACATTACAAGTGTTCAGCAACACTTTATGAACATGTGGAAATAGTAATACTTCCTTGCTTGTTTGAAGTTAAGCATAACCCTGTGATCTGGATCATTCAATGAAGTCAAGAACAAATTATGTCAGTTCCACACAGAGACATTTAAGAGCCAGTATAATTTTCTACCACTGTAAATACTGAAGCCTTGTGTTGCAGTGGTAGCATAATGAAATTGTGGAGCATTCAACAACCTGAGTGCTTGAAGAATTATGATAGCAGAAGTCCTGCCAAAGTGAACAGAGCTTGTCATACAAGGATAATTTGTTTTACTACAACATACCTAGCTTACTTTTACTAAAATGGACAATAACAGCAGAAAATTGACAAAAAGAAAAACACTGAGATAAAGATTAGGCATATAAAATTGAGAAACACCTATACTAACACCTAAATCCCCAAGAACAAAAATAGATGCCAGGGTGGAGTAGACTGAAACTTTAGATTTACCAAAAGAAAAAAAAAAACTGCTAATCTAAAATTCTACACTCAAAACCATTCTCTCAAGGAATAAAGACCTCAAACATGCCATTATCAAAATGCTGATGTAGGAGACAGCAGCCTCCATCCTCTTAAAAAAAGACCAAAAGGTAGACAGTGGTCAGTAATAAAAGCAGCTCCAGAAAGATCTGGAGTACCCTAAGAAGTTTGACCATGCCACGACACTGTCATTTTGGTGGCATCATTCCATCCTCCAAACCACCATCACTCAGAGTTTCCCTCACCAGGAGGGTAAGAGCAGGCTGAGTAACCAGTGTCCCTAGCCTTTGGGGGCACCATATGACAGTCCTGCTTCAGGTTCACTTCATGCAGACCTGCAAAGCTGAGCCAGTCTTATAGAGATGGCTAGGCATAAGAAAGAAAAGCAAAGGACCAACAGCAACCACATGGCAGGAGAAACCAAAGTTCACAGTGACCTGCTCTGTAGACAGAGACAGCAGATTTTACCCCTGAAAGAATGCATAACCAGCACAGATGACTGTTTCCAGAAGTCATGTATGGATGTGAGAGTTGGACCGTAAATAAGGCTGAGCACTGAAGAATGGATGCTTTCAAACTGTGGTGCTAGAGAAGACTCTTGGGAGTTCTTTGGACAGCAAGGAGATCAAACCAGTCAATCCTAAAGGGAATCAACCTTGAATATTGATTGAAAGGACGGATGCTGAGGCTGAAGCTACAATACTTTGGCCACCTGGTGCAAAGAGCTGACTCTTTGGAAAAGACTCTGATGCTGGGAAAGACTGAAGGACAAGGAGAAGAGCAGCACAGGATGAGATGTTAGATAGCATCACCAACTCAACGGACATGAGTTTGAGCAATGAAGCATTGTTGGTCTCAGCCTTTGCTGCCTTCCTAGGCCTTCCCACAACCTGAGCACCTGCAACCATCATCTCCCCCAACAGAGGCACCTGCAACAGGCCCCCAAAGCCAAATGTGTGCACACCATTGGCTCTGGCCAGCAACACTACTGGTCATGATCCCTAGGCTCTGGAACCAGAGGCACTGCTGAGAACACTCACTACCATTCCAGTGACAGCAGGCCCCCTGCAACACTTGCCAAACACCACACAGTTGTCAGTGCTGTGAATGTCAGCAGCCTGAGCCAAATGGATCTCATGCTCTCCCAGACCCAGTGCCACCTTATGCCTCTGCACTTGGCACCCTGCAGTACATTCCAGTGTGCCACTACCCAGAGGTGAGAGGCTTTCCCTACTGAAATCATAAAATAGATTCTGGTACAAGTGACTTCTTTTTTAATGTACAGACATGTACAAGAGAATAAGACATCAAGAAGAATCAGGGAAGCAAAATCCCACCAAAGGAATACAGTAAACCTCCTGTAACCGATTCAAAGTAATGGAGATCCAGGAATTCAAAATAATACTTCAAAAGATGATCAGAGAGTTATAAGATAACTCAAATCTTTTTTTAAAAAAAGAACCAACCAAATATGTTGAAACTGAATAATAAATGAATGGGCTTCCCAAGTGGCACTAGTGGAAAAAAGCCGCCTGCCAATGCAGGAGATGTAAGAGACTTGGGTTCAATCCCTGGGTCCATAAGATCCCCTGGAGGAAGGCATGGCAACCCACTCCAGTGTTCTTGCCTGAAGAATCCCATGGACAGAAGAGCCTGGTGGGCTACAGTCCACAGGGTCACAAAGAGTCAGACATGACTGAGGCGACTTAGCATCCACACAATATAATGAGTAAACTGAAAAATTCAATACAGAGATTCAACAACAGACTTGACCAAGGGAAACAAAAAGAAAAAAGAATCAATGAGTTAGAAGAAAGATCAGCTGAAAGTATCCAAAGAGAAGCAAAAAGAAAATAAAAGGAGTATAGAAAGCCAGTGGGAACTCTGGACACCATAAAGAGGAACAAGGTCTGCAATGGAGTCAGGGCAGGAGAAGTGGGGGAGAAAAGAATTAAGGGCTAAGGACTTCCTGGTGATACAGTGGATAAGAGTCCACCTGCCAATGCAGGGGCATCAGCTCAATCCCTGGTCCAGGAACATGCCACATGCCACTGAGCAGCTAAGCCAGGGTGCCACAGCTGCTGAAACCTATGCACCTAGAGCCTGTGGTCCACAGCAAGAGAAGCCACTGCATTGAGAAGCCTGGGCACTGCAGCAAGGAGCAGCCCCTGCTTCCCACAGCTAGAGAGAGCCCGCATGCAGCAAGGAGACCCAGCACAGCCAAAAGTAAATAATTAAAACAGAAAGGAGAAAACACGGGCTGAGAGCTTCCAAACCTAGGGAAAGATCTGGACATCTAGGCTCAAGAAGCTAATAAGTCACCTCAAAATTTCAATCCAAAGTAACCTTTTCTATGAATCACGGAGTTAACTGTCCAAATGCAAAGACAAAGAATTCTAAAGGTGTAAAGAGAAGAAAAAGTTCTGTCGCTGAAGAGGACTCCCATAAGGAGATCAGCGGATTTGTCCAAAGAGACCCTTCAGACCATGAAGAAAGATTGGTGACATACTCCACCCTCACTCAGGGGAGAGCAGCTCCAGGGAGAGACAGGAGAGAGCACGAGAGAAAGGGCTCCCTACAGAGTCACAGCAGATCCTGGGAGGGGAAAAGACCGTCCCAGGCCCCCAGCACATCAGGAAACATCACAGGGACCATGGCAGGGACTCGGGGACTTATACACCTGAGGCTGTGCTTCAACTGATCTCTGCAGACAAGAGGGCCCCTCTCCTGGCTGCAGGTTCGTCTGATCCACAATGAACACTTGGTGGGAACAGGTAGGGCCAGCAGGCAGAGCCTCTCACAGAGCCCAGTGCTGTACAAACACGGCAACAAGCAGAGGAGAGCCCAGGGAGCGGGGAGAGGAGCCACAGAGAGGCAGGCAGGTGCGCCATCCTCTCTGATCTGGTCACATGCAGTGGCATGACCCCCAGCCCTGTGGAGACCCTGTGTGCTTCACAGACCAGCAGATTCAGTCCATGCTCAACAGCCCCATCCCTGTCACACAGACAGGCTGTATCGCCCCTTACACACATGTGCACACACACACATTCTCACACACACACAACATCACACACCCTCACATACTCCTCACACACTCCACAAACACACACACTCTTCACACGCTCACACACACACACCCTCACACACTCCTTACCTTCACTCACACACACACACACAGAGCCTACAGGAGCACAGACACAAGAAACACGGGGACCCAGGGGCAGTGCTCACACACCAGGCACGTGGAGCATGTGGGAACAGCCCAGAGTCCCCGATGGGGTCAGTCACTGGACCTTCCACATACTGGGAACCACTGGGACTCCTAGAAGCTCCCTGAGAACAAGGGAGACAGTGGAGGGGACTCAGGCTGACCTAGCTCGGTCCAGACCAAAGCTTACTGCTCTGTAAAATCTGCCGCGATGACCAGTGGACCCCGCACAGGAGACAGACAAATATTCACAGTCAGCGTGGCTCCTTTTTGGTCAAAAACACTGAGACTATGGCTCCAGAGCTCCAGACACCTTTCCTTTTACCACAGTGTCCACTCCCTGCTGTGAACCCAGGACAGAGGGCCAGCTCTTACCTTGACCACCCATTATGGTGCCGAGGAGGAAGACACAGAATCCCTGCAGGGAGAGGTGTCTGCTCAGAGCCATCCTGACCCCACGTCCTCAAGGTCACAGTCCCAGCTGCAGGATCAGCCTGTGAGGGGGCATCAGGGTGCCGACCAGGGTCTATATAGACCACCCCTTACACCCTCCCTCTGTGAGCCAATAGCGACACCTTTCTCCATTTCAGGCACTATCTGAGGCTGCATCTGCCCCTTTCTGAACACCAATGAGCTTCTAAATCTTCCACATCTCCTTATATGAGCAACACGGTCCTTTGACCTCCTGCTTCCATGGTGGTCCTGAGAGCCTGGTCCCATGACCGGGACTGGGATAGAAAAGGTGCATCAAAAACCGTGAGTGCCTTGCTCTCGCCTAATCACCCTGGTCGACATCTGCAGACTGTGAGATCTCACAGGGTCTGGGTGTGGGATCTACTGGCCTGTGGAGAATATCTTTTGTACAATCAAGCAATGATTTTTCCCAGCACTGAGCTCAGGGTGGAAGCAGAGACCTCAAGAAGTCTTGAAATACAACAATATTTATCAGGTCAGCAGAAAATGAGGGCCTGGAGTACAAGAATTCACAGGTGACTATGGAGGCATGAAGTGAGACCCATCAAGTTGGGGGGATGAGATTTCAGTCTTTTCCTCCTTCTCAGATTGATCTGGAGATTGGGTCCTGGAGCACATGCCTGCGTGCTCAGGCGTGTCTGACTCTTTGCAACCCCTGCACTGTAGCTCGCCAGCCTCCTCTGTCCAGCGGATTTTCCAGGCAAGAGTACTGGAGTGGGTGGCTATTTCCTTCTACAGGGATCTTTCTGACTCAATGATCAAAACTGTGTCACCTGTGTCTCCTGCACAGGCAGGCCGGTTCCCTATAGGGATGTTCAGACATGGTCATCCCTTTCCCTTTATTGCATTTCATTTTATGTGAAGTATCTCTTTCAGCTAGTCACCAAAAAAGGTTTATGAAGAGAAAGAGATTGCTATTAAAGGAAACAAAGAGAGGAGGAATCATCATTCAACTCTAGTCTCCCAAAATTGTAGCAGGGATCTCTAGAAGAAAGAGTGGAACTTCCCTTATGGCTCAGCAGTAAAGAATCTGCCCACAAAGCAAGAGATGTGGATTTGATCCCTGGGTCAGGAAGATCCCCTGGATAAGGAAATGGCAACCCACTCCAGTGTTCTTGCCTGGAGAATTCTGTGGACAGAAGGGCCTGGTGATCCTTTCAGTCCAGCGCAGTCCATTGCATTGAAAAGAGTCAGACACAACTAAGGAACTAAACAACAACAAGAAAATTAAAGTTTAGAAAGACTAAAGTTTTCTAAACTTCACATTTATCCCCCTCATAAGCTGAGAGTATGGTTTGGTAAGATTCAGAATACATTTGTATTATAAACCATAACTAAAGACAATGCAAAATGTAATTCAAGGGAACAGCTCTAGACAGAAGGGGAAATAGAAAGTCTTTTTCTACATTATAGCTGCATGTGATGGGGAAAGAAGGGGCGAGTGAAGCAGAGAATAGAAGGGGTTCATGCTTCCTGGAACCATCAGTGACCCCACCTCCTCTGTTCTGCATTTAAGAAGAAAGGTGGCGGCAAGAATGGAATCCCAGGTGGGTTGAGGGGACAGATACAAGCAGAAAGGATGATGTCCAGTACAGCCATTGATGCCTTGTTCGGTTTCCACTGATCAGAGAAATTCTCAGATGCTTCCCAAAAAGTAATCCTGATGAGTATACAACTGAGAAGGACCATAAGGGATGCAAGAGAGAGCTCCCCCATCAAAATTCAAGGTCACAAATGTGTTGCTCCCATTTCTTATGCTCCCTCAGGCTCATGATTCCCATGATGCAGCCCTGTAGTCCACACAAGCCCAGCCTGAGGCCCCCTCACCCTGACTCTGTCTTTTCAGCACAGATGTGGAAGGAAGCATCTGTGACACACAGGCCCCAGAGTCCCCACCGGAGCTCAGAGATGGCTTCATGAGCCACACACGCATGCCCACCTTAATGTCTCAGCCTGGCCAACACCCAGGGCAGCTGTTGGCCATTTAACAGCCCTGCCACATCCCCCACCAGAAGGACCCTTCTCCTGGTCCTCAGACACAGCTTCTCTGTCCTGTAATACCCATCCTTCCTTCTTGAGACTCAGGAGAAAAGACAATTGAACACAAGCTTTCCTCCCTCTAAATATGCTAATATTTACCCATTATTTATACAAGATTCACTTCCTTGTCCTCTGGTCCTCTCACTCTCAAACACCGTGACTGTACCTGAGCCCCATCTCCTTCTATATTTGGACCTTTAACTCATTAATGATAAAAACTGATTATAAATATCAAAACCAAAATTTAGAGTCAGAGGCTGGAGAAGGACCAAGATCTGCTCAGTCACTTAGAATTGATGCTCTACTCCCTCTGGGCCCAAAGTCATCATTCCTTACCCAGTTATGGACTCCACACTATCACCAGAAACCACCAGACAGACACCTAGAACACAGGACATGCTTTATGGGGTCCAGTCATCCCTCCCATGGGATGACACATGAATGCATTTAGTGAACCAGGTACATACGGTCTCACTCACCTTGGGATTGAGATCTCACAGGTAAGACACTGTTGAGGGTTCCAGACTCTGTTACAGGGAAGGATGGGCTAACTCAGGGCTGGCAGGCTGTCCCCAGACAGCACCCTCTACCCCAGAGATGGGGCTGCAGGGTCAACATGGACCAACTCACCCTTGGAAGAAGTTACTTCTCTGACACATAAGAAAATCTCAGTGTCCAGTCTCATCAAAGATTTGAGAAGGAAAGTTTTAGAGAGGACACTAACCCAGCTGTGTCCACAGTGAACTTGAGAGAGTGGAAGGCAGGAGTCAAGAGAACAGACTCGGGAGCCAGACTGCCTGGTCTTGACTCACAGTTTAGCTGCATGCCATGTGTGGGCCTTGAACAGGGTTCTTACACTCTCTGATTAGTAAAAGGAGGGTTGTGATCGTGCCTAGATTACTGAGTTTTGGTGAGGATTAAGTGAGTTGGCATTAGCACGTGATATTACAACACTAGTTAACAGTAATACATGTGTTGATGCTGATTTGCTCAGTCAGGGCCGACTCTTTGTGACCCCGTGGACTGTAGCCCACCAGGTTCCTCGGTCCATGGAATTTTCCAGACAATAACAGTAGTACATAGTAGTAGTATTATGTACTACTGTTAACTTGCCTTCCTGATGACTCACATGGTAAAGAATCTGCCTGCAATGCAGAAGATCTGAGTTCGATCCCTGGGTCAGGAAGACCCTCTGGAGAAGGAAATGGCAACTCACTTCAGTGTTCTTGCCTGGGAAATCCCATGGACAGAGGAGCCTGGAAGGGCTACAGTCCATAGAGTCGCAATTGTTAGTCATTAGTGAGTGACTAACACACACACACATACACACAGTAGTAAAGAAGCAGAGTAGGGCATCTCCCACCATCTCGTCGCAGGAACCCCAGGACTCTAGAATAGGAATTCAGTTCTGTTACCTGGAGCCTCGACTGTGGCTCTTGGAACTCTCCCAGGAGCTATAGGCTGTGATGGTGATTGGTGCCAATCAGAGTTATGAGTCTTCTATACATCACCCCTTCTCTCTGTGCCCCATGCAACTGCTCAAGAACTTCAATCTTACCATTGGTGAGCTTTTGTGAATTAAATTGTTTACTTAATCATTTTACTTTATAAACTCGAATGTACTTGGCAAAGCATTTGCATCTAATTCAACATGAATCCGCCACAGTGTACATAAGTTGTAAAGTAAAAAAATAATAAAATAAAACATTTCGCATCTAATTCACCTTCATATCCCCAATGCCTGGCTAATTAAAAAATGTTGTCTTTTGTGTACCTGAATGAATGAATGTCAGCTTAGTGTTTTACACAAATCATTTCAATCAAAAAAAAAATCTTTTTAGAAATACTTTAACTGGTTGTGAGGATATAACAGCACAGTGCAAGCTGCATCATTTGTTTTAATGATATTTCAATACTGTTGAATGGTATGAGCTATATATGGTTCACTTCAACACCTTTCTGCAATGAATGCAGTAAATTGCAATAACTAGAAACAACCTAGCCCCAGTACAAGAGCAGTACTGAGAGTCAGTTCTAAACATGTATAAACACTGCAAATTTCTTTGTATATCTGAAGATTAAAGAAGACAAACCACAGAACACTGACAGGTGAAGACCATGAAGCCTCCTGTTCTGGTCTTAATCAGATATGGCCAAGTGGTCAGGATGTTTATGTATTTATCATTTGGCACATTTTCAATTCAAACCACACATAACTGTAACAGGAAGCAATTTTGTTATAAAAAATGTGAACAGCTTCCGTTTGAATGAGAAGTGCAGAAGTAAAAAGCAGAAAACATCTTGTTCTTTTACTTAGCCTAACTATTTGTCCTTATGGACTGTAAAGCAATACAACATGTAGCATTATTAATCCCAAATCACCATGAGAAAATGGTGGTTTCAGAGGTTCAGTAATCTCTTTGCTAGGAAAGCTAATAATTAAACCTGCTTGCTTGAGGAAAATTTCCTCAGGACCAATCAGAGTAACTAAAATACTAAATATTTTTTAATTTAAAAAAAGGCATACAACTCTAACGGAAAATTATTAACAGAGTTGTTATACCAAAGCATTGGAGACCTGCCTCACCATCTGTTTTCCTTACATGGATGGGACTAAAGTTCTTAAAGACTCCTTTACCAAAGACCACTTCATCACCAGGGCATGAAGGAAAGCAAGGTTATGAGCTGATGATGTCCAGCTCATCACCTCTGTTCAGCCCTTTACAGTCTATAACCAGAAACATCAAAGAGTGTGGCACTGAATTGGCCTCATTCATTCCTCCATAGTGCAACATCAGATACCCAGAGACAAGAGCAGATCAAAGCTAATAAATCAAAGACAAGCAGATTCTAAGTGGAGTGCATGCTGACCAAGGACCCCTCCCCACTGCTGTTGGAAAGGAAAAAGCCCTCCCACCCAGACACCATCTGTGGGAGGAGAGACCAGAAGGTGCCTCCGTAAATAGAGAAAAATCATTCTGAGCAGGGAGATTGAACTAGAAATGACAAAACAATTATTACAATGAACCCGAGCTAAGTTGAGGGACATATTTTAAATAGGAGAGTCTGTATTAACTTTATGGAACTTTCAGGTCACACAAACATCCCTAGCTAGTGCACAAGATGACATCCGTGATAAAAAGAGTATATTACATTTATGTATATTTGAATATACATAAATTGAGGGCACATTTTTAAACCCACTACAGAAAGAAAACTCATAAATCTTCTCATTTTTAAATGCACTCTAAATTCTCCAGCTCAAAATTACCACTGTGCCTATTTAATCTATAAAATCTTGCCCACTGTCTCTAAAGTGGGGGCTCTTGAGAGCAAGTATTGTGTCTTACTTTTCAATATCTCTTTAAAGTCAAGTAGACACATAGAAAGAGCTTAACAGGGTTATCATTACCAGATTCGTGTTGATGTATGGCAAAACCAATACAATATTGTAAAGTAATTAACCTCCAATTAAAATAAATAAACTTATATTTTAAAAAATAAAAAAAGAAAGAGCTTAACAAATAGTGGATAAAGAAATGAATGCATGAGCAAATGCTGAAAATCACCCTGAGTTAATGATACTGAGCGGGAAAGGGGCAGGGGAGACACAAATCTGACTAATCCCACTCGGCACAGACTGAAGTGGAGTAAGGAGTCAGAGACACCAGACAAAGGAACCAGAGAGAAAATGCCTTCTTCAAATCTCACTCTGGGGAGGGTCCAATCACATTTAATTTCTGCACAAGGCTGTAGCTCAGAAACTTCACCAAGGCAAGAAAAACGCTGACAGCATTGCTATCAAGGATGTGGCATTGACAATAATACTCATCAAATAGCTGTTTTTCTAGCTCCCAGTGACTCATTCTGGCCAATGGAACGTGGGTGGTGCCACATGTGTCTCTTCCGAGTGGAGACATGAAAACCCCATGTGACTCTCTAGTCTCTCTCTTTTCTGCCCCAGAAGTTGTGTGTTCCAAATGATGCACAGCAAGCTGATGGTGCCTCGCTGACCACGGTCCATTTGTAGGTTGGTCATGAATGTGTGTATGCATGCGTGTGTTGTTTTTGCGATTTGGGGGTCAGTTGTTCCAGTAGCAAAACGGAGTCTATTCTGATAGATCCAAAGGGGAAGGAAGACTTGAAAAAAAAGTCAGAGTCTGTCACATGATTCAGGCACTTTCCTGGGTCTCCTCTTCCTCTGTGTCTTCATCCCAAGATACTCCCTCGGGTGGTCAGCTTGCATCCTCTCTTGGGCCTGGTTGTTTCTCAGTCACCATTTCTGGTTGACCAACAACTAGACCTAAGTCCTGTCTAAGAGCCCCCGCCCCTGGTGCAGCTCCTGGTCCCTTACATCACTCTGTGCTGACAGGCAGGCTCAGTTTCCCGAATTTGTCCCTTAGCATCTCCACCTTCACCCTTAAACAGCTCTCCTTTGCTCGAGTTAGTCAGTTCATCATATTTTTACTTTCCACCAATCCTGTACTGATGAACAGGCAGCATGTACTTTCTAAACCTCTTCAGTTTCTTCTTGATTTCCTGAACAAATGTGATTCCTGGATGTAGTGCTCTATGTAGTTAATCAATTTCTTCACCTTTGGGTAAGAAATAATTTTGCTGAATTTTTTTCCCCTCAACTGAAGAAAATGGCACATTCAAAGCCTATCTCTTTGTGACCATGTTACTGAAAGGTATGTGTGTGGGGCCTGGCTGCTCACTGCTTAAAAGCCAGTAAACACGTCAGGTTGGTGGAAAAGAAAGTTTGCTCTATTTCATATGCTGGCAACTGGCAGGCGCAGTGGCAGACACCTGTTCAAAGGCCAACGTTCACCCCCCATGACAAGCAGGTGGTGAGAGTTTTATAGACAAAGTGGGAGGGGGGTTACATGCAGAAATACTACAGTCATCTTCAGATTGTCATGAGTGGTCTGACAAGTGTCATCTTGGTTGCTTTCAATTCAGTTTAGTCGCTCAGCCGTGTCTGACTCTTTGCTACCCCAGTGACTACAGCACGCCAGGCTTCCCTGTCCATCATCAGCTCCTGGAACTTGCTCAGACTCATGTCCATTGAGTCAGTGATGCCAACCAAAACATCCACTGGTTGTTTTAGGTACAATTAATCTTTTGTTCCCGTGTCTTTGCGGTCAGTTCTCAGAACTGTGGCTGCGCAAGTCCTGGGCGCAGTGAGCTCATCACGTGGCCACTGCTCCACCTGGTGCTCTGTGTCTGTAAGACGCTCCCGGGACAGGGCTCAGAATGTCATCCATAACCCTTGAGAGAACTGAAGGGCCTTACTGTGCTTAATGACCACATTACTATTATTTAGTTTCCTCTGAATGTTTTCCTTTGTTTCTACGTTTCTCGCTTCTCCAGTTAAACATATTCTTTGACTAAAGTTTTCCACAGGCAAAAGGCAGGCAGAAGACACGGTGAGGGGCAAGGATCATAGAGTCCTCTCTGTTTCAACCGCAGCCCTAGGGCCCCCTCGGGACTTAGAAGGGGCTGGAGCAAGGAGAGGCTCTGAAGAACACGCTTCATTAACTTCATGATTAACCCATCTCCGCTCAGAGCTGATGTAATTACCAACTGCAGAGCTATTGTGGGTGGTGATTCTTAAACCACTGCAACCTAAGGTTAGTGCCTCGGGGTGGCACTCAGAGTTCAAAGCCTGAGTGGTTGCTCAGACTCAAAGTCTATGAACTGAGGCTCTATTGAAAGTGGAGCTTTGGTGCAACTGAGTCCTGCCCACAGACCAGCTTAAGAACACTGGAAATACAGCACAATGTGTTCCTCCTTTAACATCAAAGACTCTGTGAACAGATCTCTTTTCCTTGTCATCAAATGCTTCCCAATCTGGGCATGCTAACCACGGTGCCTGCGGTCTGCAGGCATTATCTGAGGCCTTGCCAGGGCCCAGGATTGGAGTGAGGCCTGTGCCTGTGTATAAGCTCTGTATTTCCCCTCTCTATAACTTAACAGATGCTCAGCTAATATTTATTGAATGGCTGAGTGGCACTGTGTACTAAATGTTGAAGAGAAATTGTCTTAAATATATAAGTAATGTTTCTGAGAACATCATTTAGTTAATATTTTTGTTTTAAAGGCATATGTTTCTTGCAATTAGCAAGGCAAGATTTGATTTTCACAAACAAGCAGCTTATCACCAACAAATATGTCACAACGAACATCGCAAATCTCTATCTCTGAGGATACACAAGACAAACCACAAAGTACCTACATGTGACTTCTTAATAAATCTTACTTAAACCCAACTGAGGAGACAGGATATTCATATGGCTTATCATTGGAGGTTTTTTCATTAAAATCACACAGAAATATCAGAGGAAGAAAATTTGCAATTAAACAAGTACAGCTGCACTGTCTATATGATAAGGAAGGAGATAAGGGGCCAAAAGATTTCTTTGCTTAAAATAACAAACAGCTTAATTAGTCTTTCATTTTTTGAAGGAGAGTGCTCTTGGGCTGATCTTGAAAGATGATGTGGAGACCAGGACAACTCAACTGTTCTGCACAGCAATTAGAACTGTGAACTGATAATTTTGGATAATGTTGCTCTTTGAGTCCCTTCTTGTTACATTCTGTGAGTCTACCATAGGTTTTTACATTTTTGTTGCCACATGGCTCTCATAAAACATCTTAGAGGGACAACACTGATAACAAATTAATTCCAATGACATGTAAAAGCTCTACCTTTTTATCCCCTTATATGCATTTTGTTTTTGATGTCAATTTATCTCTCTCTATATTGTGTATCTACTAACAAAATATTTTTCTCTATAGCTATTTTAATACTTTTTTTAGACTAAAGATAACTGGTTTCACACTACTATATTACAGCATTAGAATATGCTGAATTGGATTCAGTATTTACACTTACAAGTCTGTTGCATATTTCAACTTCTTTTATATAAAAATTAGCATCCTTCATTTAGTTTGAAGAATTGCCCTCAGCAATCTTGTAAGACAAGCCTAATGTTGGTGAATTCCATCAACTGTTATTTTCCTCAACAGGATATTCATGATTTCACTTTATATTGGGAAAGTCTGTATTGTCTTCATTTATGAAAAACAACCTTCCTGAGAAAATTATTCTTGGTTGGTAGATTTATTTGTTTGTTTCCATAAGATTGAAAATATCATCCTTTCTCTCCTGGACTGTCAGGTTTCTACTAAGAAGTCCACTGATCTTTTTAAGGGAATTTCTTTTTTGTGAGCATTTACTTTTTTCTTGCTGCTTATAGAATTCTCTCTTTTTCTTGATTACAAGTAATGTGTCTTGGGGATGATCATTTTGAATGAACTCTGAGGAGTGACCTATTAGCTACATGAACTTGGATGTCTAAATCTCCATCAGATTTGGGACTTCTCTAATATTGTTTCTTGAAGTACAATTGCCGGGGTCCAGTCCCGGTGGATCCAGGGTGATTCAAAGGTTGGGACGGAATCAGTGTCCTGGAAAAAACTTACTTAATTACAGATATAGAGGGAGATTAGAAACGGATAGTGAGCTCATGTACACTTGTGGCTGATTCATGTCAATGTATGGCAAAACCAATACAGTATTGTAAAGTAGAATAAAGTAAAAATAAAATTAAAAAAAAAAGAAACGGATAGTGTAGTAGGAAAATTAGTGGAGAAAAAGAGGCTGAATAACTGGTTTACGTGGAATACCAATCACCACCTACATAGGCCACAGGCGTCTTTCCATTCTCCCAAAAGAGAGGAGGCACTGAGGCCTCCCCAGTCTGATCTTAGAAGCCCCGGCAAAGTTAGTAGGCTTGGTGCATACCCCCATACCAGATGGGAATTCAGCCAGGAAAAAAAGAACACGGGGGAATCAGTCTTTCCAGAAACTGATCCAATTTATTTATTTTTCAGGTTTGTTTATATACCTTCTGTTATACATAAGGATGAATACAGAGTCACGTGGGGGTCAGCAGACCTGATCCTTGTCACAATCAGGTGCTTCATATAAAATTATACAAAGGTCTTACGGGTTTTTACATCATCTTTTGGCCATGAGGTCTACTGACATTTTATGGCCCTTTCTGATACCGGTCCATTAACCAGAAAACTTATTTTTCCAGGGGTGATTTTTTCTTAAATCAGGTGCCACCCTCCAAATAAAGTTGCATTACTATAGGGTGAGGGTGTAGTGAGTTACAATCAAGAAAGGAATTTACTTAACCCAAGGTTAACATGATTAATCTTAAAGGTTAATACTTATTTTTCCTATATGCTTAAAGGTTAATACTTAATTCTCCTATATGCTAGTTACATTCATTATAAGGGCAGGGAATATGGAGATTTAGCAGCAAACATCAGCCCAACAAATGAAAATCCTTCACCAATGTTCCCTTTACAATCTATTTAGTCTTAAAACAGTGATAAAGTTACATTTTTGCATAGCAAGGACACAGTGATTTATAACAAAGTACAGTGGTCTATAGCAAAAGAGAAAATTCATTAATTCAAAAAGTCCAGTATTGCTAACATCAAAAACTACTATATTTTCTTTTCTATATTCCAAATATATTGATTAATATATTCCCAGGTGCCTAAGGATATGGAGGCCTGGTGGCAATCATTGACTCATCAATGAGAAAAGCCCTGTGCTAGTACTCCAAACTCTCTGTGCTGTTTATGGTTGAGAGATTGTCACACAAGCTAGTCTGTCAGCAGAGAGGTTTGACCTGAGACACCCTTGTCACACCCAGGGCAAGGAATTAGCAGTACTTGTTGGCACACAAATGAAAAGACCTTTCACCAATATAATTCCTAACCAACCCACTAATACTATACTAATAATCTTCTAACTTCTCAAAAGAGTCTGTATTTAGAAAGTTTTAAAGCATCTTGTGACTCTCACAGTTGGAGGGTTGTAAATAATCACATGCGGCTGGACGAACCTGATCAGGCAGGCCAGAGAACCTTCAGAGTTTGTAAGCTGAAACACTCTTTTCATGCCCAGGAATTTTTATTGATTTGGAGCTGCAAGTTAACTCCTTCTCTGAGATAAATGGTTATGGGGGAGAGCTCCCCGTAAAGTACTCTGGTTTGGGAGGTAGATGCTCGGGAACAGGGGGTTTCCTGAGGCTTGATCACACCTTTGTGTATGCCAAGCTTTCTTCCTCAGGACCTTTGCCATGGGCAGAGTTCCTCAGGCTGGCCCCCGGCATACAATCTCTGTCCCTTTTTCCCTCTGTTCTCCTGGGACTCCAATAATGTGCAGGTTGTTTCTGTGAATGTTATCCCATAGTTTACACAGGTTCTTTCACACTTTTTCATTCCTCTTTTCCTTTGTCCCCTGGCTGGGTAATCTCAACGGTCCTGCCTTCTAAGTTACAGATTCTTCTGCTGTTGTTGATGCTCTAAGTAGCATTTTTCATTTTGTTGCATTTCATTCATTGTAGTCTTAAGTAACTGATCCAACCAGTCCATCCTAAAGGAAATCAGTCCTGAATATTCACTGGAAGGACTGATGCTGAAGCTGAAACTCCAATATTTTGACAACCTGATGCAAAAAACTGACTTATTAGGAAAGACCCTAATGCTGCGAGAGATTGAGGGCAGGATGAGAAGGGGACGACAGGGGATGAAACGGCTGGATGATGGCATCACCGACTCAATGGACATGAGTCTGGGCAAGGTCTAGAAATTGATGATGGGCAGGGAAGCCTGGCGTGCTGCAGTCCATGGGGTCACAGAGTCGGACACGAGTGAACCACTGAACTGAACTGAATCTTAAGTAACTGAATTTCTGTTTGGTTCATTTTTCTGTTTTGTTCCTTCTGTTATTCTCTTTGCCTCACTGCAAAGCTTGAGGGATCTCAGTTCCCCTACTGGCATTGAATCCAGACCACAGCAGCAAATGCATCGAATCCTAACCACGAATCCATCAGCAAACTCCCTGTTTACTTCCTTTTTCATGATTTCTATCTCTGTTAAAAAAAATCTGAATTTATTCTGTGAAGTAACACCCTAGCTCAACAATTACTGAGCTTGAGCTCTAGGACCCATAAATCACAAATATGAGGTGATGCTGCAGCCCCTGATGCCTGGGTGCCTAGAACCTGTTCACAATAAGAGAAGCCCTCACATAAGGAAACCTGCTTGCTGCATTTAGAGAAAGCCCATGTGCAGCAACAAAGACTCAGTGCAACAAAAAATTAAAAGCAATAATAATGATGACCCTGTATGTGAGACAACAAAAGAGACACAGATGTATAGAACGGACTTTGGGCCTCTGAGGGAGAGGGAGAGTGTGGGATGATTTGGGAGAATGACATTGAAACATGTATACTATCATGTAAGAAACAAAGCACCAGTCTATGTTCCATACAGGATACAGGATGCTTGGGTCTGGTGCACAGGGATGATCCAGAGAGACGATGTGGGGTGGGAGGTGGGAGGGGGTTTCAGGATTGGGAGCTCGTGTACACCTGTGGCTGAATCATGTCAATGTATGGCAAAACCAATACAGTACTGTAAAATAGAATAAAGTAAAAATAAAATTTTTAAAAAAGCAATAATAATGATGATAATTTTTTTAATCTTATTTTCTTTATATATTGTCTTCCTGAATTTAATCGTTTATCTGTGTTTTCTTGGGGTTCACTGAGCTTCTTGCATGTGTGCCTTATTTCATCACATGTCATCTATTTCATCACTTCCCAAGTGAATAGCCATGTGTGCTGCCCTGAAAGAAGCCCTGAGCATCTATCATCCCCAAGCACAGCCTTGAACTATGAAGAGTGCAAGCATGAGTATAGTTTGGAGCCCTAGAAACCATCCAGAGTCATCAACCAAGTAACTGGGTGGGTCCAGCTCACAACCAGGCAGCACTCTCAGGTTTTATATTAGTTCAGCAGCTTCTCCACATGTCCACAATGGAATTGGCCAGGGGGTGGGGGGTGCAGGGGAGTTGCGGAGGTAGTGCTGAATAAACATAATATTTACTTTGCCACTTCATGACAGCTCTCTCTGCCCTAAGGAGTCACAGCAGGATCACAATTACATTTTCAGTAGTAACCAGATTAAAGCAATCATGAAACAACCTTGAAACATCTGAAAAAATAGATGTTTTCAAAGAAGCCCCTTGGTCTGAAATTCTTCCTCTAAGAGATCAGTCATGTCAGATGCCTCCATCCATATCTCTGAAACATAAATAGACAAATGTTCCTGATCTTTCTATCTACATCCATTCTTCTGGATCCCCTCTGCCTAGGTCTCCACTTTCTTGCCCTCTTGTCCCACCTGAATACAGGGTGTGGGTGAGCACCAATTTGCCTTCCATCAACTTGAAGATATATATGAACTGATATAATTCACTTAGAAGGAGAGATCCTTGGAGAGACAAGAAATAGCAGCATCCTGAAGAAATAGTAGGAAGAGATGGAGAAGAATGAATGGGTTTATAAGGATTGGATAATCAAAAAGACATGGGAGACGAGCAAAGAGGTGTTTGTATCCACTAAATAAATAAATGAGAGATGAAAAAGGAAGAGGTAGTTCTGTACAGTTAGATTTTTAATTGGCCTGTGAATATTGAGGCAGGATAAGGAAAGCTGTATCCATTCTTTCCCACCAGCCACCCTTACACTTTAAAACTCACACCCAGTCTGGGGTTCAAGAACAAGTTACAAACTCAGGGATGTTTAGAAATTTTTTTTCCCATGAGTTCATCTTGTTAGGAAGGGGTGTGTGAATGTAGACCAAGTTTGCATCCTTTTCTAAATAAGAGTGACCTGGAGCACTTGTGAGCATGTGGTCATTAACCTCTAAAATAGGCGAGAAAGCAGGTCAGCTCACTCATCTTGCATTTCCTTTGAGGAAGGTGATTTTTGAGGGTCAATCCTCTAAAAGCATTTGACATGAAACTTGCTAAATTAACAGCAGAACAAAAAGTTAATTTATTCAGAATATTTCATTTTGAGCAATTTTCATATGACACAATTACAGGTCAGCACTACTCTGTTGAAATACAGGCAATTAGAATATCTGAGGTTTCATCTCATATTTAATATAGCATCACGAGAAAGTCACTGGGGATGTTCCCAGGGCACTGAGTTCAACATCATCGTACCCAGTGTCCCCTTTCTTCTCCTGGAGCAGCCAGAGGCTCTCTTCTCCTTCCCCAGGATCAGCAGCCTCTCTGGAGAAGTTCAGACAAGAGCCTGAAATAGAAAAGAGCAGTTTGATTAGAACTGAGACACAAGGATGGGACAGAACCCTCTGGTGGAAGGGAATCAAGCAAGTGCTTATGAGAAAGCATCCCTGGGACCCAGGTGTGGGGAGGGAGGCTCAGGCTATTTCACATGAGTTCCAGTGAGGATGGATCCCAGTTGTCCTCTCAGATCCAGTTCATGTGGTCTCCTGGGCTTCAGTGCAAGTATATCACATATAAAGTGATAAGTTTATGTCACGTTATGGAGACATAAATGCCAAAAGCAGAATGATTCCTCACTCCTTGCAAGGAGTCTGACAGCATTAAATATGGCATATGCTCAAGATGATGCTACCAAATGTATGAGATTACCTATCTTTTGAATCTCTAGGGAGGCTGGTCATTGAGGAACACAAATCCACTCTTTTCAGATAGAAATATTGCAGATCAACTGACCCCACTCACCGGTCTGAGAGGACCTCACCCCATCCTCCTCCTCTGAGGGCATTTCCTCCTCACTCCCCTGAGAAGCAGGAGGAGTTCCAGGCACTGTTACTTCTTCAGCATCATCATAATTTTCAGCAGGGACATCAGTCCTCTGATCTGCGGGTTCCAAGAGCAGACAAAGGAGTGTATGAACCACAGTGAGTGGGTTGTTCTGGGGAATACCTAAGATACCTTCTGACCCAGAGTTTCTGAGTTTCTGAATAGAGGCACCAGGCACTCCTTGTTTCAAAAGACTTTTTTCTCTACGACCATGTTTCATTTTGATGTGTCCTTAAATCAAAACATGATTTTACATATCTTAATATTTTCTGATAGAAACTGCATATCTCAAAGCAACTCTTTTTCACCACTGAGCATTGACTTTGACAAATTGTGCTTTACAGATGTTATTTTTAAAAAAACGTTGTGTGCCTGTGGTGATTCTGGACACAGAGAGAGCAGCTCCAATGTGAGACATCACAGAACAGCCAGAGAAGGAGAAGGATGAACCCCATCTGGACACAAGGGACGCCTCTGGTCCATCAAAGGAAAACCATTTCCCTTAAATCTCCTCTGAGGGAAACTCTCCTCTCCAAAGCCCAGCCGAGGCAGGTCCACCTCTATTTCCTGGAGCAGACCTGTAGTCACTGTTGTCCTCACCGTCTCTGGTGTAATACGGCACTTTAGTTAGTGAGAAATCTGAAGGGAAGCCTCATGTGGAGACAAACATCACACAACACACAGAATGCCCCTCCCCACACCCACGAGACCTGTGTTAAGGCTGAGAAGGGACGGGCCTGGCTTCTGCAGTGTAGACAGAGGCTGGGAGATCACGGGGCTCTGAGAGGCCATCCTGCCTCTCTGGAGGAGCCGTCTCTGTGAGCCTGGGGCACACATGGGGTCTGCAGATGCTGAGAAGATGTGCACAGCCAGTGGGTGGTGACAACCAGAGATGCCAGGAGAGCAGACAGAGACACTCACCTGGGCTGCCTAGACCTTCCTTCTGTGTCAGAAGGTAATCGAGCTCCTCATACACAGCTTCAGCAAGAGCATCTTCATAGCTAGATAAGGCTGAGAGATCACCCAGCAGGTCAGAGGAGCTTCCCCGGATACCCCGATCCAGCCAGCCCACCTTCATCTCCCTGGAGCTCACATGGGGGCTGCCAGCACCTCAGCATTGTCTCCTACCCCGTGCACCATGTCAGCACCTTCTCCCCTCGTCTGACCTTGATTACAGCTCAGCGCCAACTCTGTCTGTTCTCACAGGAGAGGCCATGACTCATGAGAACTCACGCCTCTGTCTACTCAGCCCTTAGAGCTCAGCATGGAGCACATGGAGTCTGCAACTCAGAACAGCACCTGGCCCAGGTTCCCCTGCTCACACCTGCCCAGCTCCTGCCTCCACACTCTCCCTGGTCCCCAAGTCCCCCTGCAGCCCACCTCTGCGCTCTGCTCTCCATCTGAGCAGCTGAGTCACCAGGATGACGAGGACCAGGAAGAGAAGGGCCCCCAGGATGAGGCAGAGGACCCCAGGCAGGGAGAAGATGCCAGGGAGATAATTTGAGGTTGTTCTGGTCCCTAAGGAGAACAGGAACAAGGGCTGGAGATAGTCTTGGGCACAGAGAAATCTCCTGTGTCAGCATTTTCAGGAGCTCCTGACAGTGGCATCTCAGCCTCAGACAGTGTCAGGGCTCCCCCGGGTCTCGTCCTGAGACAAGTCAGCTCCACTGTGGCCAGTGTGGCTCCGAGGCAGAACTGGGGATTGTTAGGGAGCTGCCCTGCCGAGACCGAGACAGCCTCTGAGGACCCTGCTCATCCCCTCTCCTTGGGCTTCAGGAGACAGAGCATCAAACATCCAGGGACCTGCACCTACTGATGAGGAACAACACTCAGGGGCAGGTGGGAGTTTCTTAGATTCTCCAACATGGGAACCAGACTTCCTTGGCTCCGGGAAGGAGAACATTTGACCCTGGACATCAAGGCAGGGGATTGCCCCAGTGTAAATCCCTGGCTCACCCCCAAAAGCTACAGCTCCTCAGACTCTTTCCTCTTCTGAGTTGTCAGAGAGCCCACAGAACAGATCCCCAGTATCTGAGTATTCTGCCCTGCCCGTGGATGGATCACAGTACCTGCTGTAGTCGTGGGCAATGTTGTCCTTACACCTAAAGAGAAAAACAGCAGTGTGCGGAAGAGGAATTGGTCAGAACGCACAGGTGAAGTCGCTCAGTCGTGTCCGACTCTTTGCGACCCCGTGGACTGTAACCTGCTTGGCTTCTCTGTCCGTAGGATTCTCCAGGCAAAAATACTGGAGTGGATTGCCATTTCCTTTTATCAGGGGATCTTCCCGACCCAGGAATCAGACCCGGTTCTCCCGCATTGGAGGCAGACGCTTTAACCTCTCAGCCACCACGGAAGCCCGGGTTAGGACGCAGGAAAACCAGTTTTCCCTCCTGAGCCTGAAATCACCCCTCAGTCTCCACAACATCAGAGCCCAGTCTTCCCAGCTCCCCCGTCCTAGATCAGAGCCCTGGCACCTGCTGAATACAAACTCCCCACCACGCCCGACCCAGCTCCCCTGCCCCCGCGCTGCCTCAGCTCACCCAGGGCGGACCCCGAGCCCCTCACTCACCAGAGCACCTCACGCCAGCGTCCTCCTCGTGCTTGCAGTCACTCTGCCCCCAGGGCNGGGTGGTGACAACCAGAGATGCCAGGAGAGCAGACAGAGACACTCACCTGGGCTGCCTAGACCTTCCTTCTGTGTCAGAAGGTAATCGAGCTCCTCATACACAGCTTCAGCAAGAGCATCTTCATAGCTAGATAAGGCTGAGAGATCACCCAGCAGGTCAGAGGAGCTTCCCCGGATACCCCGATCCAGCCAGCCCACCTTCATCTCCCTGGAGCTCACATGGGGGCTGCCAGCACCTCAGCATTGTCTCCTACCCCGTGCACCATGTCAGCACCTTCTCCCCTCGTCTGACCTTGATTACAGCTCAGCGCCAACTCTGTCTGTTCTCACAGGAGAGGCCATGACTCATGAGAACTCACGCCTCTGTCTACTCAGCCCTTAGAGCTCAGCATGGAGCACATGGAGTCTGCAACTCAGAACAGCACCTGGCCCAGGTTCCCCTGCTCACACCTGCCCAGCTCCTGCCTCCACACTCTCCCTGGTCCCCAAGTCCCCCTGCAGCCCACCTCTGCGCTCTGCTCTCCATCTGAGCAGCTGAGTCACCAGGATGACGAGGACCAGGAAGAGAAGGGCCCCCAGGATGAGGCAGAGGACCCCAGGCAGGGAGAAGATGCCAGGGAGATAATTTGAGGTTGTTCTGGTCCCTAAGGAGAACAGGAACAAGGGCTGGAGATAGTCTTGGGCACAGAGAAATCTCCTGTGTCAGCATTTTCAGGAGCTCCTGACAGTGGCATCTCAGCCTCAGACAGTGTCAGGGCTCCCCCGGGTCTCGTCCTGAGACAAGTCAGCTCCACTGTGGCCAGTGTGGCTCCGAGGCAGAACTGGGGATTGTTAGGGAGCTGCCCTGCCGAGACCGAGACAGCCTCTGAGGACCCTGCTCATCCCCTCTCCTTGGGCTTCAGGAGACAGAGCATCAAACATCCAGGGACCTGCACCTACTGATGAGGAACAACACTCAGGGGCAGGTGGGAGTTTCTTAGATTCTCCAACATGGGAACCAGACTTCCTTGGCTCCGGGAAGGAGAACATTTGACCCTGGACATCAAGGCAGGGGATTGCCCCAGTGTAAATCCCTGGCTCACCCCCAAAAGCTACAGCTCCTCAGACTCTTTCCTCTTCTGAGTTGTCAGAGAGCCCACAGAACAGATCCCCAGTATCTGAGTATTCTGCCCTGCCCGTGGATGGATCACAGTACCTGCTGTAGTCGTGGGCAATGTTGTCCTTACACCTAAAGAGAAAAACAGCAGTGTGCGGAAGAGGAATTGGTCAGAACGCACAGGTGAAGTCGCTCAGTCGTGTCCGACTCTTTGCGACCCCGTGGACTGTAACCTGCTTGGCTTCTCTGTCCGTAGGATTCTCCAGGCAAAAATACTGGAGTGGATTGCCATTTCCTTTTATCAGGGGATCTTCCCGACCCAGGAATCAGACCCGGTTCTCCCGCATTGGAGGCAGACGCTTTAACCTCTCAGCCACCACGGAAGCCCGGGTTAGGACGCAGGAAAACCAGTTTTCCCTCCTGAGCCTGAAATCACCCCTCAGTCTCCACAACATCAGAGCCCAGTCTTCCCAGCTCCCCCGTCCTAGATCAGAGCCCTGGCACCTGCTGAATACAAACTCCCCACCACGCCCGACCCAGCTCCCCTGCCCCCGCGCTGCCTCAGCTCACCCAGGGCGGACCCCGAGCCCCTCACTCACCAGAGCACCTCACGCCAGCGTCCTCCTCGTGCTTGCAGTCACTCTGCCCCCAGGGCTCCGCAGCACAGTCCCACAGGGAGGACTCCCGGCCCCCGCACCGCACCTCGTCCAGCCAGATGCTCCCATTTCCAGGGCCGAATGTCGCGGCCCGCACGGCTTCCAGGGCCTGGCCACAGCCCAGCTGCTGACACACCACCTCGGCCTCTGCCAGGCTCCAGGAGTCATCGCACACGGTGCCCCAGGAGCCGCTGTGCCACACCTCCACCCGCCCTGAGCACTTGCTGTCTCCTTCCCTGAGCCGGAGCTTCTCTCTGTCTGAATAGGCAGCAGCCCCTCCTGTGACTGCCTCGTGGGAGGAAGGAGCCCCTGGGAGCCACAGGGGAGGGGGCAGGGCTGACGTACCTGTGCAGGGGGCAGCAGTTGGACAGCTCTTGGGTCTTCTTCCTGCAAACAACAGGGAAACAGTGGGTCAGGAACAGCTGAGGGTGTTCCTGTCCCCACTTAAGATTATCTAAGGTCAATGGCTCAGTGCAGATGACATGTGAAAACACACGCTCATTATCTCCTGGGCTGAAACATTCACTGCATCTGACCTCCAGCTGAAATTGCTTTAAATATTTACTTATCAATCTTCACATCCCATAGCAAATATAAACACAGACATCTAGGAATGTACACACACTCTTCTGAATGAAAGTTTCATTAGAAGGACCTTGAACATCTTATATGCGCCATGTTTCTGCTGTTAGGACAGTGCTTGCACATTGTAGTCACTCATTCACCAATATCTATGAAAAACCATTTCTAAATACCTAGATAAGGGCTTGATAAATATTTATTAAATGAATAGACAAATAAAATTCAGTGAAATAAAATTTCTTTTTTAAATTCATACTAATCTGTGAAATAGTAATCCAAATATAAATTAATGGTAACAGTCTATGATAATAGTTCACATTAAAAATAATCAGTCCACAAGCACAGGGTCAATTTATATTCAAAGTGTCATGTACATAATTTAATGTTAAATTATTAGATAGATTATAAACTACTCTTACCTATTATTCAGTGTGACAGTGGGCGAGTGAAGACTACCGTTTTAAAAGGAAAGTCTCTTTTCTAAATTTATTTTTAATTGGAAGATAATTGCTCCACAATGTAGTGTTGGTTATGTGTGTGTGTGTTAGTCGTTCAATCATGTCCAACTCTTTGTGACCCTGTGGACTGCAGCGCACCAGGCTCCTCTGTCCATAGGATTTTCCAGACAAACATATGGAGTGGACTGCTATTCACTTCTCCACTGGATCTTCCCTACCCAGGGATCAAACCCAGGCCTCATGCACTGCAGGCAGGTTCTTTGCTGTCCCAGCCACCAGAAAAGCACGTGGTGTTGGTTAGAAATCTCTTAAAAAGGAAATATACAGGAGATACTGACAATATATATAGACATATATGTGTACATACTGAGTAAGCCAGAAATTTTTGCAGTAGTTAAAAAAAGCCTACTGAGAAAAATTTGTATTGAGAAGATGTAGAAACAATAAACAAAAGACTGAAAATATATATAAAAGATTTGAAGTTGAGAAAAATAAATATAAATTAAAAAAACAGAAGGGTAAATAGTACCTGTCATAATGTATCGATATTTCTATATTCTTTCCAGATCATCCTATCAAAACTCCTACCCACTCTACGCAGAGAACCTCTGAGAAAACGATGGCAGATCCTCTGTGAGTGGGTTGCTCATTTTCATGGTCAGAGACTTTTAGTACAGTTCAGTTCAGTCGCTCAGTCATGTCCAACTCTTCGTGACCCCATGAATCGCAGCACGCCAGGCCTCCCTGTCCATCACCATCTCCCAGAGTTCACTCAGACTCAAGAGTCAGTGATGCCATCCAGCCATCTCATCTTCTGTCGTCCCCTTCTCCTCCTGCCCCCAAACCTTCCCAGCATCAGAGTCTTTTCCAATGAGTCAACTCTTCGCATGAGGTGGCCAAAGTACTAGAGTTTCAGCTTCAGCATCATTTCTTCCAAAGAAATCCCAGGGCTGATCTCCTTTAGAATGGACTGGTTGGATCTCCTTGCAGTCCAAGGGACTCTCAAGAGTCTTCTCCAACACCACAGTTCAAAAGCTTCAATTCTTCGGTGCTCAGCCTTCTTGCCAGTCCAACTCTCACATCCATACATGACCACAGGAAAAATCATAGCCTTGACTAGACAGACCTTAGTTGGTAAAGTAAGCTCTCTGCTTTTGAATATACTGTCTAGGTTGGTTATAACTTTTCTTCCAAGGTGTAAGCATCTTTTAATTTCATGGCTGCAGTCACCTTCTGCAGTGATTTTGGAGCCCCCCCCCAAAAAAAGTCTGACACTGATTCCACTGTTTCTCCATGTATTTCCCATGAAGTGATGGTACCGGAGGCCATGATTTTTGTTTTCTGAATGTTGAGCTTTAAACCAACTTTTTTGCTTTCCTCTTTCACTTTCATCAAGAGGCTCTTTAGTTCTTCTTAACTTTCTGCCATAAGGGTGGTATCATCTGCATATCTGAAGTTATTGATATTTCTCCCAGCAATCTTGATTCCAGCTTGTGTTTCTTCTAGTCCAGCATTTCTCATGATGTACTCTGCATAGAAGTTAAATAAACAGGGTGACAGTATATAGCCTTGACGTACTCCTTTTCCTATTTGGAACCAGTCTGTTGTTCCATGTCCAGTTCTAACTGTTGCTTGCTGACCTGCATACAGATTTCTCAAGAGGCAGGTTAGGTGGTCTGGTATTCCCATCTCTTTCAGGATTTTCCGCAGTTTATTGTGATCCACACAGTCAAAGGCTTTGGCATAGTCAATAAAGCAGAAATAGATGTTTTTCTGGAACTCTCTTGCCTATTCCATGATCCAGCGGATGTTGGCAATTTCATCTCTGGTTCCTGTGCCTTTTCTAAAACCAGCCTGAACATCAGGGAGTTCATGGTTCACGTATTGCTGAAGCCTGGCTTGGAGAATTTTGAGCATTACTTTACTAGCATGTGAGATGAGTGCAATTGTGCGCTAGTTTGAGCATTCTTTGGCATTGCCTTTCTTTGGGATTGGAATGAAAACTGACCTTTTCAAGTCCTGTGGCCACTGCTGAGTTTCCAAATGTGCTGGCATATTGAGTTTACCACCTCTCAATTCACAGGGTTTAATTGTAGGAAAAATATCATCAATAAAAGGTCTCATAGTTTAATTCTTCTTTGGCCTCCAAATGAAAAAGACGAAGAGATGAGCAAAGAGAGGCAAGGAAGGGAGTTAGCCTATGCTTTTGAAGCATCTGAGGGTTTCAGGCAACATCCAGCATACCATTCAAGGCGTACCTGAATGGGGTGTGTGCGTGTGTGTGTATGTGTGTATGTGGAGGTGGAGGGAAGGAGAAAGAGAAACAGAGAGAGAAATGTTGAAGGAATAAGGTGCTATGGTTTGACTGTTTGTCGCCCTCACCAACATTTATTTATTTCATTCAAAATTTCTTGCTGAAATCTCAATTCCCAATATAACAGTATTTAGCGGTGGAGCCTTCTCAAACTCTTCCAAAAACAGAAGAAAAGAACACTTCCAAATTCATTTTATGAAGCCAACATTAGTCTGATACCGAAGCCAGATAAGGACACCATGAGAAAAGAAAATTACAGTCTAATACTCTGATAAATACAGGTGCAAAAATCATCAACAAAATATTGGAAAACTGAATTTGACAATACCCTAAAAGAATCCAATTAAAATAATAAATTTATGATAAAGAAAGACAAACAAAAAAAGAATCATACACCATGATCAAGTGATATTTGTTCCAAGGATACAAGGATATTTCAACAAAATGAAAGTAAAAATCACATCCTCAAAGGATGCAGAGAAAGGGTTTGACGAATTCAACATCCACTTACAGTAAAAACTCTTTTACAAAGTAGGTATAGAAGGATTGCATCTATACATAATTAAGGCCATATGAAAACTACACAGCTAACATCATATTTGACTGTAAAAAAAACAAAAGCTTTTCCTCTGAAATTCAAACACAAGACAAAAAATTTTCACCACTTTTATTCAACTTAGTTATGGTAGTCCTATCCAGATCCATCAGGCAATAAAAAGAAAATCAAGATATCCAAATCTGAGAGGAAGAGGCAAAATTGACACTAAAGTGAAAGTGTTAGTCTCTCAGTCATGTCTGACTCTTTATGACCCCAAGGACTGCAGCCTGTCAGGCTCCTCTGTCCACTGGGATTCTCCAGGCAAGAATAATGGAGTGGGTTGCCATTCCTTCCTCCATGGGATCTTCCTGACCCAGGGACTGAACCTGGGTCTCTTGCATTGCACACATATGTTCTACCATCAGAGTCATGAGGAAAGAAACCCCCATACATGATATTGTATGTAGAAAACACTAAAGACTTCAGCAAAAATATGAGAACCAATACACTCAGTAAAGTTGCAGAAGAAACATCTGTATACAAAAATCATATGCATTTCTTTACACTAACAGCAAACTGCTATCAGAGAAACTGGGAAAACAATTCTATTTACATTTGCATGAAGCTGAATAAAACACCTAGGAATAAATTTAACCAAGGAGGTGAAAGACATGTACACTGAAAACTATAAATACACTGATGAAAGAAACTGAAGATGACTCAAATAATAGGAAAGATATTCTGTGCTCACGGATTGGGAGATCTAATATTACTAACATGCCCATGCTACCCAAAGCAATCTACAGATTCACTCCAATCTTTACCAAAATTCCAATGGAAATTTTCACAGATACAGAAGAGACAATCCTAAAATTTGCGTGGAACCACAAAAGACGCTCAATACCAAAGCAATCTTGAGAAAGAAAAACAAAGCTACAGGTGTCATGCTTCCTGATTTCACACTATATTACAAAGCTATATTATCAAAACAGTATGTAGTTGATATAAAAATGAACACAGAGATCAATGAAACAGAATAGAGAGTCCCTAAATAAACCCACATTTCTATAGTCAATTAATTTTTGAAAAAAACAAAAAAGAATATACAGTGGGAAAAGGACAGTTTTTTTCAGTAAATGGCACTGGAAAACTGGACAGCCACACACAGAAAATGAAACTGGACCACTATCTTACACCATTCACCAAAAAAACCTCAAAATAGGTTAAATACTTGATCACACGTCCTGAAGCCATAAAATTTCTACAGGAAAACACAGAAAATAAAATCCTTAACACCAGTCTTTGTGATAATTTTTTGGATTTGGCACCAAAAGCAAAGGGAACAAGAGTAAAAACAAGCAGTTGTGATGACATAAAGCTAAAAAGCTTCTGCACAATTAAGGAAACCATCAACAAAGTGAAAAAGCCACCTATGGAACTGGAGAAAATACTTGCATATTATATTTCTGGTAAGGATTATTATCCAAAATAAACAAGGAACTCATACAACTCAGTAGCAAAAAAACAAACAATCTGATTTTTTATAAATGGGCAGAGAACCTGAATAGACATTTTTTTAAAAGAATCCATACAACTTGCCAATGGGTACATGAAAACGTGCTCAACACTATTAATCATCAGAAAATACAAATCAAAACCACAATGAGATATCACCTCAGATCCTCTAGAAAGGCTTTTATGCAAAAGAAGAAATAACAGAGATTGAGGAGAATATGAAGAGACAGGAAAGCTTTTGCACAGTTAGAGGGAATGCAAGTTGATATAGGCCCTATGGAAACAGTATTGAGGTGCATCAAAAATTTAAAATAGAACTGCCATATGATTTAGGAATTTCACTTTGGAGTATTTATCTGAAGGAAAGAAAAACACTAACTCAAAACCCCAGTGTTCACTGCACCAGCATATGTTCAGTTGCTAGGTTGTGTCTGACTCTTTGCAACCCCATGAACTGCAGCATGCCAGGCTCCTCTGTCCACTAACTCCCAAAGTTTGCTCAAATTCAAGTCCAGTGAACTGGCGATGCTATCTATCTATCTCATCCTCTGTGCCCCCCTTCTTCTTTTCCTTCAATATTTCCCAGCATCAAGGTCTTTTCCAGTGAGTCAGCTCTTCTCATCAGGTGGCCAAAGGATTGGAGCTTCAGCTTCAGCATCAGTCCTTCCAGTGAATATTCAGGGTTGATTTCCTTTAGGATTGATTGGTTTGATCTCCTTGCTGCCCAAAGGACTCTCAATTCAATTGTGTTATCCAAGCACCACAATTCAAAAGAATCAACTCTTTTTAGCTTCTTCTATAACCCAGCTCTCACGTCCAGAGATGACTACTGGAAAAAATATAGCTTTGACCATATGGGCCTTCGTCAGCAAAGTGATGTCTCTTTTTAATACTCTGTCTAGGTTTGTCACAGAACAGCAAGTCTCCTTTAATATGGCTGCAGTCACTGTCATCAGTGATTTGGGAGTCCAAGAAAAGAAAATCTGTCACTGTTTCCACTTTCTCCCCTTTTGTTTGCCACGAAGTGCTGATGATCTTAGTTTTTAGAATGCTGAGCTGTAAGCCAGCTTTTTCACTCTCCTCTTTCACCCTCAATGAGAGGCTCTCTAGTTCCTGTTTGCTTTCTGCCATTAGAGTGGTATCATCTGTGTATCTGAGGTTGTTGATATTTCTCACAGCAATCTTGATTCCAGCTTGTGATTCATCCAGCCTGGCATTTCCTATGATGTTCTCTGCATATAAGTTAAATAAACAGGGTGACAATATACAGCCTTGACGGACTCTTTTCCCACTGTAGAACCAGTCTGTTGTTTCATGTCCAGTTCCAACTGCTGCTTTTTGATCTGCATACAGGTTTCTCAGGAGTTAGGTAAGGTGCTCTGGTATTCTCATCTCTTTAAGAATTTTCCACAGTTCATTGTGATCCACATGTTCAAAGGCTTTATGTAGTCAATGAAGCAGATGTTTTTCTGGAATTCTCGGGCTTACTCTATGATCCAGCAAATGCTGGCAGTTCGATCTCTGGTTTCTCTGCCTTTTCTAAACCCAGCTTGTACATCTCGGAAGTTCTCAGTTCACTTACTGCTGAAGCCTAGGTTGAAAGACTTTGAGCATAACCCTGCTAGCATGTGAAATGAGCACAACTGTGATGCAGTTTGACCAGTCATTGGCATTGCCCTTCTTTGAGACTGAAATGAAAACTGACCTTCTCCACTCCTGTGGCCACTGATGAATCTTCCAAATTTGCTGATGTATTGACTGCAGCACTCTAACAGTATTACCTTTTGGTATTTTATAGCAATATATATGAGTCAAACAATGTAAGTGTTCACTGATGAATGGATAAAGAAAATGTAATATAGACTTATATCCACTCATAAAAAAGAAGAAAATTTTGCCAGTTTCAACAACATGGATGGATCTTGAGGGCATTATGTTAAGTGAAACAAGTCAGACAGAGAAAGAAAAATACCATGTAATCTCACTTATATGTGTAATATTAAACCAAAAAGCAAGTTCAGAGATGCTGAGTGGTTGGTGGCTACCAGAAGTGGGGGATTTGGTGCAGGCAAAGTTAATCAAAAGGTATAAATTTGAACTATAAAATGAATAGGTGAAGAGATATAACATACAGCATGGTGACTATAGTGAATACTGTACTGTCTATTTGAAAGATGGCAAGAAAATACATCTTAAACATTCTCATCATGTAAGAAAAATATTTGAATGTATATGTGGATCTATATAGGCTTCCCTAGTGGCTCAGAGGTTAAAGTGTCTGCCTGCAATGCAGGAGACCTGGGTTCAGTCCCTGGGTTGGGAACATCCCACTCCAGTATTCTTGCCTGGAGAATCCCATGGACAGAGGAGCTTGGTTGGCTACAGTCCACGGGGTTGCAAAGAGTCGGACATGACTGAGCGACTTCACTCACACTCACTCATGGATCTATATACACGGATCCATATATATAGATATAACTAGACTTACTGTAGTGGTCATTTATCAATACACATGAACATATAAGCATTGTGTTGTAAACAGCAAAAAATATAATGCTGTATCAATTATATCAATTAAAAATTTTAATAAAGCAACTTTGGAACATGTAGATTAAATTAGCTCCATCCAAGCTTCATTTTATAAGCTCAATTTAAACCCATCCCTTAGATTTTAAAATAGCAAATCTCACTAATAACTTCCTACAGGGTTAGGAAAGACACAGAAAGAGACATAAGTCACCTGCACATGAGATGTAGGCTTCCTCCTTTGAGGAGCATGAGCTGTCTCTCCATGGGCCAGAAGGACACTGCCAGAGAGAGGTATCAGTTTTCCGACACTGAATTAAATCTACCCACCGGGGTCTAGAACCTTCCCTGAGACCAACAGAGGTGTTGAGACTTCCACTGTCCCCGCAGCCAAGCTGTCTGCAGATCATGGACACAGTGATGTCTTCCATGGGGCTGCGGCAGACACTGCCCCAGGTCCTGTTGTAGAAAACTTCCAGCCACCCAGCACACTGCTGGTCCTCGCTCACCATCCTGAGGGCCAGGAACTCTGAGATCAAAGGAGAGGAGACAGGACACAGTGAGCACCCCACTCAGTGCTCTGGGTTTTCCTCTCTCCCCAAAATTGTGAACATTCATCTCTGACCAGCCTGAGGAAGCAAATCCATTAGATGACCAGAGTGAAACTTGTCTCCTTTTCACCTGACTTTGTCCATCTGTGTCTGTCTTTCTAAATATTTCTGCCACCATGATGTAGTGGATATGAACTGAGGGGAAGACCAACCTGGACACCTGCAGGGAGAGGGAGCTGACTCCTGCTTCCTGACAAGACATCTAAAAGAGTGTATGAAAGGGATGCGATGTGGACAGTGTGGAGGCAGACAGAATAATGGACCCGCAGATGTCTACATGGAACCTGTGTCTATGTTTCCTTATCTGGCAAAAAGAGACTTTACATATGTGATTAAGGTATGGTCCTTGGGATGGTAAGAGTAACTGAAATGTGGCGGATTAAGCACCTGAGCACAGTCTAATCACAGTCTTAGACTCACTGTCCTTTAAAGGGGACTCCTTTCCCTCCTTCTGGTTAGAGGGAGACCTGAACATGGATAACGGCTAGAGAGGCGGGGCGTTGCTGGTCTGAAGATGAACAGAAGGGGGCTGTGAGTGAAGGAGGCAGGCGGCTTCTAGAAGCTTGAAAAGACAGGAAACAGATTCTTTCCCAGAGGCTTGGAAGTTACGTGGGCCTGCTGAAGCTTTTATCACAGTCCAGTGAGATCCCTGCTGGACATCTAAGCCAGAGAAGTGAAAGGAAAGAAATATGTTGTTTTAAACCACTAACAATGTAGCAATTTGTTAGAAAACAAACAAAAACTAGCACAGTGGCTTTAGGACTTCTCTACTCTCTGTACCCGAAGGGTGAGCCCTGATTTCAGGAAAAACTGTGAGAAGAAGCTCTGCCAGGAAACACTACTGAGAAGAAAGGACCAGAACCTCAGCTGCTGCAGGAGGAAGTGAAAGCACCTCATCTTCACGTCTGCTGGAAAGACAGGCTCCATGCGAGGAAGACTCCTTCTCTGGTCCTTTCAGCATCTCTCCCTCAGGGCTCAGATCCCCGTCCTCCAGGGCCCCACCCCTCCCCCAGCCTGTGGACAGTGTGGAGGGCTGACCTGAGCAGATGACCCCCGCGTCCTCCTTGTGTCTGCAGTCGTGCCGTCCCCAGCCCCGGGAAGGGCACCTCCACACGTGGGACTCATTTCCAGCGCAGTTCAGGTCGTCCAGCCAGATGGGCCCTGATCCTGCCCCAAAGTGAGCAGACCCCGTGGCATTGAGAGCATCTCCACAGCCCAGCTGCCTGCACACCACGCGGGCATCGTCCAGGTCCCAGCCGTCATCACAGATGGTGCCCCAGGAGCCCTGGTCAAGGATCTCCACTCTCCCGGCGCAGGGACCGCCCCCGTCCACCAGGCGGAGCTGCCTGCTGTCTGAGCAGAGAGAAATGGGACAGTGGGGCGTTGACCTGGGGAATGAGAAGGGTCTTCTGTCCCGTGGTACCCTCACCTGAGCAGTAGGGGGCGCTTTCCTCTGAGGCCGCAGATCCTGCTGGTTCAAACTCAAAGTGGTAACACTGGGGCAGCACCTGGGTCTGGTTCCCTGAAGAAAGAGTGATGATTAGAGGGTTGGGAGGGTTAAAGGACAGGAAAGTCAGTTAAATAATTTTTAGGAGGTGAGGATAGTTTGGGGGGAAATGGATACATGTATATGTATGGCCGAGTCCCTGGGTGTTCACCTGAAACTGTAACAACATTGTTAACTTGCTATACCCCAATACAAAGCAGATAGTTCAAAAGAAAAATAAAATAAAATAATGACCTAGTGACGGAGCTGAGATGAAAGCTGGAACATACTTGTAAAGTTACCATAATCTTAGTGTTCCCTTTCTCCAGGAAGAGCCCTGGTCCTGACAATGGCACGATTCCTGTTTAAGCCAAGCTTTGCCCTAAGAATGAGTTTAACAAGTTGTTCTATCCTTAATCCACCCCTAAATAGAAGAAGCAAAACAAAGGCCTTTCTGAAGGAGTTGTACACTTATTTATCTACAATGTTTGTGGTTTTAAAAGTACTGATATAAAAGAGATCTCATGGAACACCAGAGCAAAAAGAAACATTAAAACATTTCCCCGGGTTTTGGCTCTTAAAGTTTCCTGACAGAGAATTTATTTTATTTTATTTTATTAATTTTTATTTGAGTATAATTGCTTTACAATGTTATGGTAGCTTCTGCTGTACTGCAAGTTTAGTAAGTTATACATATACATATGGGCTTCCCAGGTGACTCAGTGGTAAAGAATCTGCCTGCCAAACAGGAGACTGGGGTTCCATCCCTGGGTTGGGAAGAGCCTTTATAGAAAGAAACGGCAATCCACTCCAGTATTCTTGCCTAATAATTCTAATGGACAAAGGAGCACGGCGTCCATGGGGTCACAAAAGAGTCAGACACAGCTCAGCGACTAAACAACAGCTATCTCTATCTATTTATATATATACGTGTCCCCTCTTTCTTGGATTTACTTCCTATTTAGTCACCACAGAACACTGAGTAGAGTTCCCTGTCTATAAAAAAGTTATTAGTTATCTATTTCTGTGTGCATGCATGCTAAGACACTTCAGTCGTGTCTGACTCTGCGACACTATGGGTTGTCGCCCATCAGGCTCCATGTCTATGGGATTCTCAAAACAATATCCATTTTATACTTAGTATCAATAGTGTGGGGCTTCTGAGTCTGGTGGCTCAGACAGTATAGAATCCGTCTGCAACCTGGCTTTGATCCTTGGGTTGGAATGTCCCCTGGAGGAGGGCATGGCAACCCACAGCAGTTGTACCAATTTACATACTCATATGTAGGAGGATTCCCTTTTCTGCACATCCTCTCCAGCCTTTATTTGTGGATTTTTTAAATGATAGACATTCTAACTGGTGTGAAGTATTACCTGACTGTAGCTTTGACTTGCAACTCTCTAATTATTAGTGATGTTGTATTTGTTAGCCATCTGTATTTTTGGAAAAAAATGTCTTTTAGGTCTTTTTCCCATTTTTTCATTGGATTGTTTGGTGTGTTGATATTGAGTTGTTTGTGTATTTTGAAGATTAATCCCTTGTTAATTACTTCATTTGCAAATATTTTCTCCCATTCTGAGAGTTGTCTTTTTGTTCTGTTTATGGTTTCTTTTGATATGTAAAAACTTTTAAGTTTAAGTGAATCCTATTTTTTTGCTTTGTTTTTATTTTCTTTGGAAATTTGATCAAAAAAGATCTTGTTGCAACTTATATCAAAGAATGTCCTGCCTATATTTTCCCCTAAGAGTTTTATAGTCTGACAGAGAATTTAAATAGCCATGATTAAAGTGCACAAAGAATTAATTGACATGATGTGTATCTTGGCAGAGAAATGATAACAAAAAAAAAAAAAAGAAAGAAAATTCTACAGCTGAAAAAGTTAACAGCTGAAATTAAGAACTAAAGAATGAGTGTATCATCACATTAGATCAACATAAAGTAGAAGTAGTAAAATGGAAAAATCAGAGGATAAATATTCCTCTATTTAGAAATGCTGGTCCTGTGGTAAATGCCTGGTTAATAATGCTACATAACAAAATTTTCCCCCAAACTTAGTAGTTGAAGGAATTTAGTTTTAAATTTTGCTCATAATTTCCCGGGTAAGTTGGGAAAGACTCAACTTGGCAGTTCGATCTTTGGGGTTTCTCATGTGGTTGCATTTAGATGTCATCTGGGACTGACATCTCTAAAGGTTTGACTGAACTGTGGTTATGTAAGGAAATTCCCAGAAGTATTTTTGTTGTTGTTGAGAGAGAGAGATAATGGAACATCATGTTTGCAACCTAATCCAGAAAGATTTCACATACTCAGGGAAAAACAGGGCAGGAGAGGGACAAAAAAGGAGAGAAAGGGAAAGCTAGAGCAAGAGAGAGAGAGATAAAAGAAAAAAAGAGGATTAAAGCAAAATACTAATCCAGCGTTTGGGGAGTCCAGGTAAAGTTCAGAGAGAATTCATTCCCAGAAAACCTTCACTAAAGGAAATACTAACAACATTAAGCCCATAAAATGCCTAGGAGAAAACCTAGTTAAAGGTGTGCAAAACATCTGAGAGAAAGTCAAGACCTAACTGAATGCAGGGATATATGTTGTCAGTGAATCGGGAAACTCAGTGTTGTCAAAGTCAGTCATTCTCAAATTATACACAGATTAAATCTAACCTCAATCAAACTCCCTTGTGCTTTTGTATGTCTGAAACATGACAAGCTGATTCAAAATGTACGTTGCTGTTCAGTCACTTAGTCATGTCTGACTCTTTGTGACCCCAAGGACTGCAGCACACCAGGCTTCCCTGTCCATTACCAACTCCTGGAGCTTGCTCAAACTCATGTCCTTTGAGTCCTTTGATGCCATCCAACCATCTCATCCTCGGTCATCCCCTTCTCCTCCTGCCTTCAGTCTTTCCTAGCATCAGGGTCTTTTCTAGTGAGTCAGCTCTTCACATCAGGTGGCCAAAATATTGGAGCTTCAGGTCAAAAATGTATACAAAATACAAAAACCAAGACTGACCAAAGCAGTTGGCAAGAAGAGCAGCAACAGAACTTCTTTAAATTAAAGTTACCCAGACTTACTCTGTGTGCTTAATCACTCAGTCGTGTCCAAGTCTTTGTGACTCCATAGACTATAGCCCGCCAGGCTCCTCTGTCCACAGGGATGCTCCACAGGCAAGAATACTGGAGTGGGCTGTCATGCCCTTCTCCAGGGGATCTTCCCAACCCAGAAATCAAATCCAGGTCTCCTGCCTTGCAGGCAAATTCTATACTCTCTGAGACACCAGGGAAGGTTCAAGACTTACTATAAAATTACAATAATTAAGAAAATGTGGTACAGATGCAAGGAGAGACAAAGGATACAGTGGAACAGAATAGAGAGTCTAAAAAGTGTATTCAGACATGTGTGCCCTTTCGCTTATCACAAAGGTGGCACTGCAGTGGGGAAGAGTCTTTTCAGAAAAAGATTTTGAGTCAACTGAATACTCATATGAAAACAGGACACTTGACCCTTATCCTACACAGATGTCAATCCTAGAAGCAATGTACAATTATATTGAAAAAAAAGTAATTAATTACACTTCTGTGAGATACTCTCAGAGAACATTTTTGTAATTCCGGAGTAGACAAAGTTCATTTTAGAAGAATATAAGGAGTTCTAGGGACTGGATCAGTGGACTAGTTCAAAACTGAGACAGAAGTATGTCAAGGCTGTATATTGTCACTCTGTTTATTTAACTTATATGCAGAGTACATCATGCAAAATGCTGAGCTGGATGAAACACAAACTGGAGTCAAGATTTCTTGGAGAAATATCAACAACCTCAGATATGCAGATGACACCACCTTTATGGCAGAAAGTGAGGAGATAGTAAAGAGCCTCTTGATGAAACTGAAAGAGGAGAGTGAAAATGTTGGCTTAAAACTCAACATTCAAAAAACTAGTATCATGGCATCTGGTCCCATCACTTTATGGCAAAAAGATGGGGAAACAGGGACAAACTTTATTTTCTTGGGGTCCAAAATCACTGCAGATTATGTCTACAGCCATGAAATTAAAAGATGCTTGATGCTTGGAAGAAAAGCTATGACCAACCTAATCAAGATATTAAAAAGCAGAGACATTACTGACAAGGGTCCATCTAGTCAAAGCTATGATTTTTCCAGCAACCATGTATGGATGTGAGAGTTGGGCCATAATGAATACTGAATGCTGAATAATTAATGCTTTTGAATTGTGGTGTTGGAGAAGATTCTTGACAGTCCCTTGGATGGCAAGGAGGTCCAACCAGTCAATCCTAAAGGAAATCAGTCCTGAATATTCATTACAAGATGAATCTGAAGCTCTAATACTTTGGCTACATGATGGGAAGAACTGACTCATAGGAAAAGACGCTGAAGCTGAGAAAGATTGAAGGCAGGAAGAGAAGGGGATCACAGAGAATCAGATGACTGGATGGTTTCACTGACTCAATGGATATGCACTTGAGCAAGCTCCAGGAGATGGTGAAGGACAGGAAAGCTTGGCATGCTGCAGCCCATGGGGTTGCAAAGAGTCAGACATGACTGAGCGATTGAATGCTGCTAACTGACTGAAAGAGCACTACATGGACAGAAAAAAGTCAAACCTAAGATGAGTAACTTGGTTCACTGAAGGACAGCATACCATTAAGAAAATAAAAATATAAGACCAAGAATTAAACACACAAAAATCATGATAAATACTTTTGCCAAAAGTCATCGTCATGGTAATTTGCACCATTGTATTTGTAATAGTCAAGAACTGGAAATAAACTCAAATCTCTGCCATTAATTGAATGGTTCATGCATGGTCACGTGATCATTCAAAGGCACACTCTATAATAATAAAAGTGAATGAAATGCTGCCATAAACAGCATCATGAGTGAATCGCAAACACAGTTTGGAGTCAAAGAAATTAGACAAAAAAGAGAACATACTGTATGATTTTATATGAAGTTCAAAAACTGAGAAAATATTCTATGGCAGTACAAGTCTCAGGTAAGCAGTCTTCCCTGGAGAGGAGGAGGACACGGCTATTGGGAGGCAATAGTGATTCTGTGTTGCTGTGAATGTTCTCTTTGTAGATCTGGGTTGGAGAACATGACCTAGGCGTACACTTACTGTTTGTACTTTGTTCTCTGTTATTATCCTTAAATAACAATGTTTCATAAAAATGTTATTCATCTAAGCATTTCTTTCCCTGACATAGCACTTCTTTCCCCTGAAGAAATGAGTGAACCATGACAATGCTATGGAGCAGGACCTTACAGAGCCTTCTCAGGACAGACCACCCTCATGACCTCCACCTGCCTCTGTTCATAGAAAAACCTAGCTAAAGAATAAATTTGATCGCAGAAATGAAAAAAAAAATCAGAAACAAAGGAAAACAGTCAAACAGAACAAAATAATAACAGTTTAGCCCTAAACAAATTCAAAGACCTTTAGTTCCTTCTCATGGGCTATAGATAACATTCTGAGCCATATCTTCTGAGCTGTTTTGCAGATACTGAAATTCCAAACAAGTGGTAGCAATAAATTATATAATGAGCAGAATAAGGGGTGCCATTTCCTTCTCCAGGGGATCTTCCCAACCCAGGATCAAACCCAGGACTCTTGCATTGCAGGCAGATTCTTTACCATCTGAGCCAACAGGGAAGTTCATAATCTTCATCTTACACAATTCCAAGATCGGCCTCAATGAAATGGGAACAAACCAGCACTAGAACAGATGATTAACTGTAATTCAAACAATAAAGGTGACACTAATCAGACCTATTTCAAGATGATTGTCGGAGTTAGCTGTGCTATTCTGCAGGTAAACCGTCCCCGACTTCCCCCTGTGCACTCCAAAATTCCCATTTAAAACACTCACCCCTGATCAGCAAGGAGGAGCTGGTTCTTTGGTACATTAGTCCTCTGTCTCCCCTGAACTGCTGGTTTCCTCAATAAACCTGTCTTTAATTTTAATCCCACACTTGTCTCTCAGTGTTGGGTTCTTGAGTAATGAGCAGCTGAAACTCGAGTTCAGTAACAAGATTAAACACTTTACTACAGAATATCTTTCTTTTGAAGCCTCTTTTCCCTTACTCTCTGCTCTGGGGAAACTTCACTCCAGGAGCATCCTAAATATAGTAGCCCTTCCCTCTCTTACCTGAGCAGATCACAGAGGCTGTGTTGCCACGGTAACAGTCAGGAACACCCAGGGCAGTCACAGGGCAACTCCACAGGAAGGACTCGGTCCCTGAGCAGTGAAATCGGTCTGTTAGGATCTGATCACCTCCTTCCACCAAGCGTGGTCCTCTGGGGGTGGAGATGGCGACTCCACAGCTGAGCTGACGACAGACAACATTGGCATTGGCCAAACTCCAGTGGGAGGCACAGAGCGCTCTCCATTGTCCAGAAATGCTCATCTCCACCTGCCCCTCACACTGAGAGGAGCCGTTTGTAATGAGCCGGACATCTGTATACACTGATAGAAACAGACAGGATTTCAGAAAAATCTTTTTTTTTTTTTGCTTGAAGTGAGTGTTAACACAGAGGTTCAGTCCTGATCTGCATCTCACCTGAACAGCCAACCTGAACAGCTCCACTGTGGTGACAAGTGCCCCCTGGACAGGGCACTCTGGGGCAAGACCAGAGCTTAGGTTCCTCCCCCTCACACCTGAACTCTTCAGCCCAGACCCGGCCATCGGACTCTCTGAAGGGCACTTGTCCCAGGACAGACACAGCCTTGCCACACCCCAGCTCTGCACAGATGACCTGGGCAGTGGGGAGTGTGAAGTTCCCATCAGACACTGGGATCCAGGCTTCTCCAGAATACACTTCTACTTGCCCTGAGCAGGGTCCATCCCCTCCAGCCAGACGCACAAGTCCTAAGAGAAACAAAGAACAACAAACCCAGTGAGTGTTCATGAACCTGGCTTGACAATTGGAAACAACATCTCACAGGCAATGGTGGGAAAGCTTTTCTTCCCAACGGTGGAATAAGAGGGGATAAGAAGAGAGGATTTGACTGTCATTGTCAAATTGCATTTTCATGAGCAAGTTTCTGAAGAGATATCCAGAAAGACTGCAGGGTCAGTTTGGAATGACTGGATCCTGAGAATATATATTGGTTAGGAATGTTAATTCTTATCTGGGGGCCTGGAAACTACAAGGCCCAAAGAAACTGCACGGTGGTAAACATTCAAACTTGAGTGCAGAGCTGAACTAACTGAGAGTGGAAAAAGATTATGGGATTCGAGAGGGTAGAGGCCTAAGAGCCAGAGACATTTAGTAGGTCATCCTGAAATTTCTGGGGCTAGAATTTTGGGCAGTTTTCTCTGAGCCAATATTCAAGTCATTGGGGATGGGAACATCATGCCAGCTGGATCTGAGTGCAGACATTCGGTCACAATTAGGTAGCCTAATTGTGAAAGAAGTTGTCCACAGATAAGTTTGGAAATGACCAAAGCTCAGAGAGTCATAGGAGAGGGAGGGAATGATCCTAGCCATCTTTTTAAAAACCTAGGATTTATGGAGAAGGAAATGGCAACCCACTCCAGAGTTTTGCTGGAGAATTCCAGGGATGGGGGAGCCTGGTGGGTTGCCGTCTATGGGGTCGCACAGAGTCGGACATGACAGAAGCTACTTAGCAGCATGAACACACCTGAGAGAAAGTGAATTCTCAGTATGATTTTGCAGGACAACTGAGTTAGTTGATTACTTCATCCTAGACATGAGATTCTTAGCAAATGTGAAGGAGTGATGATAATTTAATGTATTCTAACCCCAGCTCAGTAGGTGCCCAATATGCTACTGGAGATCAGTGGAGAAATACCTCCAGAAAGAATGAAGGGATGGAGCCAAAGCAAAAACAATACCCAGCTGTGGATGTGACTGGTGATAGAAGCAAGGTCGGATGCTTTAAGAGCAATATTGCATAGGAACCTGAAATGTCAGGTCCACGAATCAAGGCAAATTGGAAGTGGTCAAACAAGAGATGGCAAGAGTGAACGTCAACATTTCAGGAATCAGAGAACTAAAATAGACTGGAATGGGTGAATTTCACTCAGATGACCATTATATCTATTGCTATGGGCAGAAATCCCTCAGAAGAAATGGAGTAGCCATCATGGTCAACAAAAGAGTCTGAAATGCAGTACTTGGATGCAATCTCAAAAACGACAGAATGATCTCTGTTCGTTTCCAAGACAAACCATTCAGTATCACCGTAATCCAAGTCTATGTCCCAACCAGTAACACTGAAGAAGCTGATGTTGAACGGTTATGAAGACCTACAAGACCTTGTAGAACTAACACCCAAAAAAGATGTCCTTTTCATTATAGAGGACTGGAATGCAAAAGTAGGAAGTCAAGAAACACCTAGAGTAACAGGCAAATTTGGCCTTGGAATGCAGAATGAAGCAGGGCAAAGACTAAATGCACTGGTCATAGCAAACACCCTCTTCCAACAACATAAGAGAAGACTCTACACATGGACATCACCAGATGGTCAATACCGAAAGCAGACTGGTTATATTCTTTGCAGCCAAAGATGGAGCATTCTATACAGTCAACAAAGACAAGACCAGGAGCTGACTGTGGCTCAAATCATGAACTCCTTATTGCCAAATTCAGACTTAAATTGAAGAAAATAGGAGAACCAATAGACCATTCAGGTATGACCTAAATCAAATCCCTTATGATTATACAGTGGAAATGAGAAATAGATTTAAGGGCCTAGATCTGATAAACAGAGTGCCTGATGGAATGAGGTTCATGAAATTATACAGGAGACAGGGATCAAGACCATCCCCATGGAAAAGAACTGCAAAAAAGCAAAATGGCTGTCTGGGGAGGCCTTACAAATAGCTATGAAAAGTAGAGAAGCGAAAAGCAAAGGAGAAAAGGAAAGCTATAAGCATCTGAATGCAGAGTTCGAAAGAATAGCAAGGAGAGGTAAGAAAGCCTTCTTCAGTGATCAATGCAAAGAAATAGAGGAAAATAACAGAATGGGAAAGACTAGAGATCTCTTCAAGAAAATTAGCGATACCAAGGGAACATTTCATGCAAAGAGGGGCTCGATAAAGGACAGAAATGGTACGGACCTTACAGAAGCAGAAGATATTAAAAAGAGGTGGCAAGAATACACAGAGGAACTGTACAGAAAAGATCTTCGTGACCTGGATAATCACTATGGTGTGATCACTCATCTAGAGCCAGACATCCTGGAATGTGAAGTCAAGTGGGCCTTAGAAAGCATCACTATGAACAAAGCTAGCAGAGGTGATGGCATTCCAGTGGAGCTATTTCAAATCCTGAAAGATGATGCTGTGAAAGTGCTGCACTCAATATGCCAGCAAATTTGGAAAACTCAGCAGTGGCCACAGGACTGGAAAAGGTCAGTTTTCATTCCAATCCCAAAGAAAGGCAATGCCAAAGAATGCTCAAACTAGCGCACAATTGCACTCATCTCACATGCTAGTAAAGTAATGCTCAAAATTCTCCAAGCCAGGCTTCAGCAATACGTGAACTGTGAACTTCCAGATGTTCAAGCTGGTTTTAGAA
>SJYG01000024.1:1502861-1594106 GCA_006410535.1 Litocranius walleri | reverse complement strand
CCAGACCACTTGACCTGCCTCTTGAGAAACCTGTATGCAGGTCAGGAAGCAACAGTTAAAACTGGACATGGAACAACAGACTGGTTCCAAATAGGAAAAAAGAGTACATCAAGGGTGTATATTGTCACCCTGCTTATTTAACTTCTATGCAGAATACATCATGAGAAACGCTGGACTGGAAGAAATACAAGCTGGAATCAAGATTGCTGGGAGAAATATCAATAACCTCAGATATGCAGATGACATCACCCTTATGGCAGAAAGTGAAGAGGAACTAAAAAGCCTCTTGATGGAAGTGAAAGAGAGTGAAAAAGTTGGCTTAAAGCTAAACATTCAGAAAACGAAGATCATGGCATCCGGTCCCATCACTTTATGGGAAATAGATGGGGAAACAGTGAAAACAGTGTCAGACTTTACTTTGGGGAGCTCCAAAATCACTGCAGATGTGACTGCAGCCATGACATTAAAAGATGCTTACTCCTTGGAAGAAAAGTTATGACCAACCTAGATAGCATATTCAAAAGCAGAGACATTAGTTTGCCGACTAAGGTCCATCTAGTCAAGGCTATGGTTTTTCCTGTGGTCATGTATGGATGTGAGAGTTGGACTGTGAAGAAGGCTGAGCGCCGAAGAATGGATGCTTTTGAACTGTGGTGTTGGAGAAGACTCTTGAGAGTCCCTTGGACTGCAAGGAGATCCAACCAGCCCATTCTGAAGGAGATCAACCCTGGGATTTCTTTGGAAGGAATGATGCTAAAGCTGAAACTCCAGTACTTTGGCCTCCTCATGCGAAGAGTTGACTAATTGTGAAAGACTCTGATGCTGGGACGGATTGGGGGCAGGAGGAGAAGGGGACTCCAGTGGGTGAGATGGCTGGATGGCATCACTGACTCGATGCTCCTGAGTCTGAGTGAACTCCAGGAGTTGGTGATGAACAGGGAGGCCTGGCGTGCTGCGATTCATGGGGTTGCAAAGAGTCGGACACAACTGAACGACTGAACTGAACTGAACTGAACCTTATCTATATGCCAACTGCATATTCCTTTCCTATTTGAATTTCTGAGATAAGAAGCCAGCAAGCTACGAAAAAGGAGAGTGAGAGGAAGATAGCAGAGTGCAAACAAGCCGTATATATTTTAGAGATTTCTAAATTGCAAAAGCCTCAATAGTCTTGAAACATAGATTTGGAAACCAAACGCTAGCTCAACAAGATTTTTACACATTTTATCCCCTGTGCTTCTCCTATTTGCCACCTAACACTGCTACCCTTTCCCAATTCCCTCAGTGTAGAAAAGAAGCTACAAATAGATGGAAAGGACACTCCAAAAGGGAAGAACTTCTGTAGGGAGTGAGGTGGGGTGAGTGGCAGGTAAACGGGGACCAGATGGTGCATGAGAGAGACCAAGGAAAAGATTCATGATCACGATCTCATCCTCAGGGACCATATTTGGACAGAGAAAAGGTAATCCAATGGGGAAAAAACCCTGCACATCATAAAGAACAATTTTTAAAATAATTTAAAATTTACATGGAAGGATAAGTGTGTGATAATTCCAAGAAAATTATTAAATAGAAGGCCGATGTGAGTAAAGATAGTAAATATAGTAAAGACATATCCTTGTCGGGTCTCTTGCTGTGTACGCATCCTGTGTCCTTAGGCCCGCGTAGCATCCTCACACCACACCTGGCCCCTCAGTGCTGCTCAGACAACCTCACACTTGCCTTCATCAGCTCCCTTTGCCATTCTCCTTCCTCCCAGCTACTATAAAACCTTTTCCACCTTCTTCAAACATTATATTTGTCCACTTACTCCAAATAAGCCCCCAAATGCAATTCTCTTATATCATTGAAGTCATCAAGTATAAACTATATAATCTCTTATCATAAAGCACAGAAATTCAAGTTTTATTACCTCCACGTTTGACTTGTCAGTGCATGGCTAAGTCTTCCTCCACAGTTTGCATTTATACAGATATTTTAAAGGAAAAATTTGAGAGAGAGACTTTTCTGGTAACAATGGAAGAATATATGACTCAGAGCATTCCATCAACAATTCTCTACCATCAAAGAACTATGAATATTTATGCCTAAATTTGCAAAGGAAACTTGAAATTTAGCACAAATCCATAAGAATCTCTGATCTGTTAAATGATAACCCCTGAAGGGATACCCTCTATACATGTAAATGATATCCTCCTATAGTAGGAGTAGCCTCCACTCATACTAACCTAGTGCAAAATAATGTCTCACACTGTCTGTATAGAAAGAACTCCACCCAAGAAAGTACATCCTCATTTTTGTCCCTCCCACTCATAGCCTTCCTGTGCAAAGGGAGTCTGTATGTGGCTGTTAGCAAATATTTCACTGTTACAAAAAGTGAATTATGAAAAAAAATTATGAGGAGTTATTTTACCTGAGAGAATAAATAAAGCTATTTTAGTGTCAGGTAAGACCACTGGAGAAGAAAAGAATAGCAGACTTTTAAGAGGAAAGTGTATGAAGCTCACTGCCCACAGCTACAGGGCACTCGGGGAGGATGGGTAGTTGTCTCGGTCCTCTCTAGCCCAGCTGTCCCCTATTGTCCCTCTGATCAGACATCAGCTTTCTTGGAACTTTCCATTCTTCCAGCTGGTGGGCAATGAACTGACCTTACCTGAGCAGATGACTCCTGCATCCTGGCTATGATCGCAGTAGTGCTTCCCCCAGCCCCAGGAAGGGCACCTCCACACGTGGGACTCCTTTCCTGTGCACCTCACGTTGTTCAGCCAAATGGGCCCTGATCCCGCCCCGAAGAAAGAAGAGAGGGTTGCTTTGAGGGCTTTTCCACAGCCCAGCTGTCTGCACACCACTCGGGCATCGTTCATGCTCCAGCTGAAATCACAGATGGTGCCCCAGGAGCCCTGGTCAAGGATCTCCACTCTCCCGGCGCAGGGACCGCCTCCGTCCACCAGACGGAGCTGTCTGCTGTCTGAGGAGAGAGAAATGGGACACGGAAAGTTGACCTGGAGAATAAGCATCGTATGTCCTGTGGGACCCTCACGTGAACAGTAGGAGGCGCTGTCCTCTGAGGCTGCAGACTGCTGGTTCTGATATGGAGTCTTTGCAGTCGTGCAGAAGGCAATGGCAACCCACTCAGTACTCTTGCCTGGACAATCCCATGGACAGAGGAGCCTGGTAGGCTGCAGTCCATGGGGTCGCTAAGAAAAGACACGACTGAAGTGACTTAGCAGCAGCAGCAGCAGCATTGCACTGGGACAGCAGCTGGGTCTTGTGTCTTACAGCAGTGGCAAGAGAATTAATAAGGCTGAAAAGTAGGAGGAAAGGTTAAAGAAAAAAAGTAGGTAAAGAAAGGTTAAATAATGTCTGTTAGTGCTTCACATTAAGTAGATAATGAAGTAGAGAATTAAACCTAAAATTTTCCACTTCCAGGGAGAATGGAGGAGTTCACAACAGGCCAATGTGTCTCGCTGGGTCTTTCTGGATACAACTTTAAAAGCTGGAAAATGTTTCTTAAGAAACAGTAAATGTATTCGACATTTGTTAACGCAACATGGACTAAATATGCTAAAATTCTAAAGAGTGGAGATTTTATTTCAATGTTAGTCCAGGATCTGTAGCTTCTTTTTCTCTGTGGGAATTTGCCAGTTCATAGCATAATTTAATGATTCAGAATCTGGGCTCGGACAAGCAGAGGACTACTGTTGTGACAGGAAGCCAGCATAATCTGGGGGTTACCTGGTGCTGGAGAGACAAAACTAGAGTCTTGAGAGCCTCTCTCACACAGCAGGCTTTCTCCTCCAACATTTGCCCAGTATATAAGCTAGAAGGGCAGGAAGCTAGAGAACTGTATAAAAAGACTTGGAAAGCGGAGTCTTTTTCATTATTTTGGGTACTTTGCTACCAAAGAAAATAGGCTCTGAACTGAAATCTCTGAAAGCCCTTGTCACAGGGACAGAGAAATCAGAGGTGGACTGAGTGCTACCAAGATTGCAACTCATACTTGTTACAGCTCAGGTTTAGGTCACATTTAGATGTTTGGGTGATACGCACCCCTTCCCCCTACCTGCCTAGGAAAACAAAGGGTAAGTCCTTTCAGGTGTTAGAAAATGTATCAGGAGTATCTTACTTTTTCATATATAATTTATAGCATCCAATAAAAAATGACATGACATTTGACAAGCTAGGATAACATGACAAATGACCAAAGTGAAAAAAGATGAGAGACTGCAGAGACACCTATGATAGAAATGCTGGGCTCAGCAGATAAGGGTTTTAAGTACAATCAATGTATTTAGGGGAGAAGAAGAGAATAAACAGGTAAAAAGATGAAAAAAATAACATATAATCATAAACAAATAAAAATGTCTAAGGAACTATTGCCAACCTAAAATAAAATATCTAGGTTTAAAAAGTGAATGAATAAGTTAAAAGAATTTTATACAGAACTTAGAATATAGTGATTAGAGGAGTCCGGTGACTGCAGCCATGAAATTAAAAGATGTTTACTCCTTGGAAGAAAAGTTATGACCAACCTAGATAGCATATTCAAAAGCAGAGACATTACTTTACCACTACTCAAGGCTATGGTTTTTCCTGTGGTCATGTATGGATGTGAGAGTTGGACTGTGAAGAAGGCTGAGCGCCGAAGAATTGATGCTTTTGAACTGTGGTGTTGGAGAAGACTCCTGAGAGTCCCTTGGACTGCGAGGAGATCCAACCAGTCCATTCTGAAGGAGATCAGCCCTGGGATTTCTTTGGAAGGAATGATGCTAAAGCTGAAACTCCAGTACTTTGGCCTCCTCATGCGAAGAGTTGACTCATTGGAAAAGTCTTTGATGCTGGGAGAGATTGGGGGCAGGAGGAGAAGGGGACGACAGAGGATGAGATGGCTGGATGGCATCACTGGCTCGATGGACATGAGTTTGGGTGAACTCCAGGAGTTGCTGATGGACAGGGAGGCCTGGCGTGCTGCAATTCATGGGGTTGCAAAGAGTCGGATTCAGCTGAGTGAGTGAACTGAACTGAACTGAAAGATGAGAGATGAGAAAGAGAAGAGAGAGGAGGAGGAGAAGGAGAATAGATACAGAGACAGACAGAACTGCAGAACTAATATCTGAATATATAATAATAGAAAATTTTTTAAAAAAATAAATGGAGGAGTATGAAAACCTCCACTCCTAGTAAAGCTGCTGAAAATCAAAAGGAAAAAGGAAAATCTGGAATAATAGCAGATTTATTTAATACAAAAGGAGGGTGGGAAAGGAGACAAAAAGGAACATAAAGCATGTGGATCAATTAAAAGCAAATGGCAGATGCCAACACATGAATATCAGTAACTGCATTTACAGTGAATGGGCTAAGATAAAACAAAATTGACACAAATGTTAGTTGCAAAATGCCCACCTTATATTATGAAAGCAAAGAATAGTTGAAAGTAAAATGATGGAAAAAATGTACTAACTGTAACAAAGCTGGAGTAGCTATATCGATGTCCCAGAAAGTAGACTTTAAGCCAAGATACACTAAATTAAAGAGGGAATTTTCATGATTATAATGAGATTATAAAGGAGGGGAAAAAGGAGACAAAAAGGAACATAGAGCATGTGGATCAATTAAAAGCAAATGGCAGATACCAACACATTAATATCAGTAACTGCATTTACAGTGTAGTTACTTTATCTTTTAATAAAGATATTTTAGACAATGAAATTCAAGAAAGGTAACAGAACATAACTTTGAAACATACTTGACAGAGTGAAAAGAATCGACAAAATCACAATCAAAATGGAGGATTATTACCGTATCTTTTTCAATAGCATGGAGACCAAACAGACAAAAAACAAAGAAGAATACAGTAGATGTACAACAACATAATCAGCACGTTTAACTAAGCAACACACAGAGCAATGCACCCGACAATGCAAGAGGTCACATTACTGTAAACGCACTCGGAACTTTTACAAAAAGGACCACACAATAGGACAGAATCTTTCACTCTGAATTCATACAGAGTATTTACTCTGACCACAGTGGAATAAAATTAAGAACTAATAAGAAAATATTTATAGCCACCTCTATTTGGGGAAATTCAGCAAGATCCTTCCAAACACCACCTGAGTCTGGGAATAAATTTAAAACTTACAAAATATTGTGAAATAATGAAATAAAGACAAAATAATGGTATAATAAATTCTTCTAATGAAACTCAAGTAGTGCCTAAAGGAAGTTTATACCCTAGATTTAGAGAAGAGGAAAGACTGAAAGTGAAAAAAGGTAAGATTCCAATTAAGAAACTAGATGAGAAAGTCTAAAGAATGTAGAATGTTGGGGTTAATTTAAAAAGGAAAAAAAAAAGTAATGGAAAAGAAGGTAAGCATAAGAGAGAAAATATAGAAGAAAACCCTTTAAACATTGAAAACTGATGAACACTGAGCAATACTAATGCAGAGCACAGAGAAAATGAAGCTAACAATAACAAGAATGAAAAGGGACATCACTATAAATCATACAGATATTTTGCTCATAGTTTTTGTGCTGTTGTTTGTTTGTTTTTGGCTGTGCTGTTGCTCGTGGGATCATAGTTCCCAGGTCAGGGACTGAGCCTGGACCCATGACAGTGAAAGCCCAGAGATTTAACCCCTGGATTACATAGTTTTATTAGCACAATTTATACATTTAATGTGGATAAGTACACATAAAGTGTGAGTTTCTCCACAACCTTGCCAACACTCAGTGTCTTTAAAGAAAAAAGAAAAAAAACAGTCACTCTGACATGTGTGAGACGATATCTCTTTCTGGTTTTGATTTACATTTCCCTGATGATTGGCAATGTCAAGTATTACTTCATATACCCATTGCCCATTCGTATGCTTTCTTTAGAGAAATGTCTATTCAAGCCCTTGGCCAACTTTTAATTGAGTTATTAAGATTTAAGTTTGTTGTGTTTTTTTTTTCCTCTTAAGTTACAAGAGTTCCTTATTATTTTTAGAAATTAATACCTTATGTAATTTGTGCTAGCTTGCTTTTTCACTCTGTTGATCTTTCCTTTGGTTTGTGGAAGCTTTTTAGTTTGATATATTCCCACTTGTCTATTTTTGCTTTGTTGCCTGTACTTTTGATGTCATATCCATGAACTCATGAAACCATGTGCTTTTATTTTGTGATGGAGCTAAGATATCACATATCTAAAATGTAATTCCTATCTGGTGATGATGTTACACCATCACACATAGTAAAATAAACTCTGATAAATAAATTTTAAATTAGGTTTTGAATATTCTTTAGTGGAACTATAAACTTGTTTGCAGGAAATAAAACTTGATTCAATGTTATTTTGAAATAAAAAATGGTGTTTGAAACATTGCACTAAAGGCAGAAGTCAAAAAAGTAAAACATTACAGATTTGACCACATAACCCACCCATACACACATACAACCTTAAAAATAGATGTAAAATATGGGGAAAACCTTACAAAAATTTTTAAGAAAAACAGTAAGTGATGTTTGTTTATAAAGAGTTCCTATGAATAAATAAGAAATTTTAAAACATTCTAGAGAAAAAACATTGTTATGAAAGATATCTTAAGATAGTAATATAGGAAAGAAGATAATATTTTTGTATATAGTGTTTGTGAAAGTCACTCAGTCATGTCCAACTCTTTGCAACCCCATGGAGTACAGAGTCCATGGAATTCTCCAGGCAAGAATACTGGAGTGGGTAGCCATTCCCTTCTCCAGGGAGTCTTCCGAACCCAGGGATCAAACCCAGGTCTCCTACACTGCAGGCAGGTTCTTTGCCAGCTGAGTCACAAGGGAAGCCCAAGAATGCTGTAGTGAGTAGCCTATCCTTCTCCAGCAGATTTTCCAGACTCAGGAATCAAACCAGGGTCTCCTACATGGCAGGTGGATTCTTTACCAGTTGACCTACCAGGGAAGCCCTTATGTGGATAAAAAACCATGACGTCATGCTATGATGAAAATTATACTCTCTTTTAAAATTAAGTATTTATTTCATTGTGCTGTGTTTTAGTTTCAGCATGCAAATTCTTACTTGTGGGATCATAAGAGAAAAAAATTGTAACTGTATGAGGTGATGGATATTACTGTATGTGTGGTGATTTACCAATATGTACAAATATAAACACTATGTTTTACACTTCAGTTCAGTTCAGTCACTCAGTCATGTCCGACTCTTTGCGACCCCATGAATTGCAGCACACCAGGCCTTCCTGTTCATCATCATCTCTTGGAGTTCACTCAGACTCACGTCCATCGAGTCAGTGATGCCATCCAGCCATCTCATCCTCGGCTGTCCCCTTCTCCTCCTGCCCCCAATCCCTCCCAGCATCAGAGTCTTTTCCAATGAGTCAACTCTTCGCATGAGGTAGCCAAAGTACTGAAGTTTCAGCTTTAGCATCATTCCTTCCAAAGTAATCCCAGGGCTGGTCTCCTTCAGAATGGACTGGTTGGATCTCCTTGCAGTCCAAGGGACTCTCAAGAGTCTTCTCCAACATCATAGTTCAAAAGCATCAATTCTTCGGCGCTCAGCCTTCTTCACAGTCCAACTCTCACATCCATACATGACCACAGGAAAAACCATAGCCTTGACTAGATGGACCTTTGTCGGCAAAGTAATCTCTCTGCTTTTGAATATGCTATCTAGGTTGGTCATAAAGAACTAATATAATGTTATGAGAATTACGTCTCAGTTAAAAATTTTAACATATAAGATTGGAATATGTGGATTAAATTAGTTTCATTCTTACCTCATTTAAGCTTCTCTGGTGGCTCAGACAGTAAAGAATCTGACTGCACTATAGGAGACCCAATTTTCATACCTGGGTCAGGATGACCCCTGGAGAAGGGAATGGTAACCCATTCCAGCATTCTTGCCTGGAGAATCCCATGGACAGAGGAGCCTGGCAGGCAACAGTCCATGTGGTCACAAAGAGCACAACTGAGCAACTAACATTTTCACTTTATATCATTTTTGGACCCAAATTAAACTCATCACTTAGATTTTAAAATATCAAATCTCACTGCATCCTACAGGGTTGGGACAGACAAACAGAAACAGACAGTAAGTCACCTGCACACGAGATATAGACTTCCTCTGTTGGAGAACATGAAGTGTAATTCCAAGGGTCAGAAGGACACTGCCAGAGAGAGGTGTCAGTTTTCCGACAGCGGATTCCATCCACCCACCGGGGTCTAGAACCTTCCCTGAGACCAACAGAAGAGTTGAGGGTTCCACTCTCCCCACAGCCAAGCTGTCTGCAGATCACAGACACAGTGATGTCTTCCATGGGGCTGCGGCAGACACCGCCCCAGGTCCCATTGTAGAAAACTTCCAGCCACCCAGCACACTGCTGGTCCTCGCTCACCATCTTGAGGGCCAGGAACTCTAAGGTTCAAAGGGGAAGAGACAGGACACAGTGAAAACTTTGCTGGATGTTCTAGGTTTTCCTTTCTTCTGGAAATGGTGAGCATTCATCTCTGTCTTTGTTCAAGAGATACCCACTAGATGACAAGACTGACATCGCCTCCCTTTAACTAACTTTGTCCATTTGTGTCTGTCTTTCTATTTCTACCACAGTGGTGTAGTGGATATGAACGTGAGAGGAAGACCAAACTGCATGGGCGCTAGTCAGGGAGGGGCAGCTGAATCCTGCTTCCTGACGAACTCTTTAAAGAGTATGTCAAAGGGATGTGATGTGGATATTAGGGAGATAGGGATAATAATCCAAAAATGTCCACATCCCAGTCTCTGCAACCTGTGAATATGTTACCGTACCTGACAAGAGGGATTTACAGATGTGATTAAGGTAAGGACCTCGGGATGGTGAGATGATGTATTAACAATATGAGCCCAGTCTAATCACATCCTTAGACCCACTATCCTTAAACGTGGAATACTTTTCTTAGCTCCAGCTGGAAAGAGAGGTATGACTGTGGATAATGGTTGGAGGCCTGCAGCGTTGCTGGTCTGATAATGGATGAAGGGTGCAGTGAAGGAAGGAATGTAGCTGGTTTCTAGAAGTTTGAAAAGGAAAGAAACAGATTCTCCCCTAGAGCCACAAAAGTGATGCAGCCCTGCTGAAGCCTTGATCCCAGCCCAGTGAGATCCCTGCTAGACATCTAAGCTAGAGAAGAGTAAGGAAATAAAGATATGCTGTTTTAAACCACTAATTGGGAAATTGTTAAGGAAGCAAACAAAAACTAGTACCATGGGCTGAAATTTTTTGTATGCTACGGGAGAGAGAGCCCTGCTTTCAAGAAAACTGTAAGAAATGGCTCTGCCAGGAAACACTGTTGAGAAGAAAGGACCAGAACCTCAGCTGCTGCAGAAGACAGTGAAAGCACCTCCTCTTCACATCTGCCAGAAACACAGGCTCAATGAGAGGAAGCTCCCTTCTCTGGTCCTTTCAGCATCTCTCCCTCAGGGCTCAGACCCCCGTCCTCCAGAGCCCCACCCCCTCCCCCAGCCTGTGGACAGTGTGCAGCACAGACCTGAGCAGATGACCCCAGCGTCCTGCTTGTGTCTGCAGTCGTGCCGCCCCCAGCCTCGGGAAGGACACCTCCAAACGTGAGACTCCTTTCCTGTGCAATTCAGGTCGTCCAACCAGATGGGTCCTGATCCTGTCCCGAAGTGAGCAGACCCCGTGGCATTGAGGGCTTCTCCACAGCCCAGCTGCCTGCACACCACGCGGGCATCGTCCAGGTCCCAGCCGTCATCACAGATGGTGCCCCAGGAGCCCTGGTCAAAGATCTCCACTCTTCCGGCGCAGGGACCGCCCCCGTCCACCAGGCGGAGCTGTCTACTGTCTGAGGAGAGAGAAATGGGACAATGGGACAGTAACCCCGGGGGGTTGAGTAGGGTCTTCTGTCCTGTGGGACCCTCACCTGAGCAATAGGAGGCGCTCTTCACTGAGGCCGCAGAGCCTGCTGGTTCTGCCATAGAGTCGTTGCACTGGGGCAGCACCTGGGTCTGGTTTCCTGAAGAAACAACAATGATTGGAAGTCTGGAAAGGTTGAATAACAGGAAACTGAATTAAGGAAAATAATGACCTACTGATGGAGTCTAAGATGAGAGCTGTGACCCAGCAGTAAAGTTATCATACTCTTAGTGTTCACCATCTCCCTGGAGAGTTCTGTTTCTGACATTACCACAATTTCTATTTTAACCCAAGTGTTGCTGTAAGAATAAGTTAAGTAAGTTGTATCCCTAAATTTATCCCTGTCTGTGCTTAGTTGCTCAGTCATGTCTGACTCTTTGTAACCCCTTGGACTATAGCCCACCAGTATCCTCTGCCCATAGGATTTTTCAGGCAAGAATATCGGAGTGGGTTGCCAAGCCCTCCTCCAGGGGATCTTTGCAACCCAGGGATCAAACCCAGGTCTCCCGCACTGCAGGTGGATTTTTTACCATCTGAGCCACCAGGGAAGCCCAAAGCTATCCCTAAGTAAAAGCAAAACAAAATTCTTTCTGAAGGATCTCTACAATTTCTTCAATGTGTATCTTTAAAACAAATAGTTATATAAAATAGATCTCATGGAAAATGGAAAGGAAAAAGGAGACATTAGAAAGAAGTTCCCAGGGTGTTCAGCTGCTAGAGTTACCTGACGAGCATATATATAGCCACGGTTAAAGAGCTTATGGAATTAATTGACAAAATGTGCATCTTTGCAGAGAAATGATAACAAAAACCAAATACTTCTAGAGCTGAAAAACTTGTTAGCTTCAATTAAGACTAAAGAATAAGTGTAGCCACACATTAGCTCAGCATAAAGTTGAAACATCAAAATTCAAAATCAGAGGATATTTTTCAATTAATTCAGGTCACATAGCAAGAGTTCTGGCTATATTGTATGGCAGTTTTTCTAAAAAAACTTGGTTCACTTCAGTTCAGTCCCTCAGCTATGTCCAACTCTTTGTGACCCAATTAACTGCAGCTTGCCAGGCTTCCCTGTTCCTCACCAATTTCTGGAGCTTGTTCAAACTCATGTCCATCAAGTCGGTGATGCCATCCAACCATTTCATCTTCTGTCATCCTCTTTTCCTCTTGCCCCCAATCTTTCCCACCATCAGGGTCTTTTCCAATGAGTTAGCTCTGCTCATCAGGTGGCCAAAGTAGTGAAGATTCAGCTTCAGTGCCAGTCCTTCCAGTGAATATTCAGGACTAATTTCCATTAAGATCCACTGGTTTGATCTCCTTGCAGTCCAGAGGACTCTCAAGAGCCTTCTATAACACCACAGCTCAAAAGCATCAGTTCTCTGGTGCTCAACTTTCTTTATGGTCCAACTCTTACATCCATACATAACTACTGGAAAAATCACAACTTTGACCAGACGGACCTTTGTCAGTAAAGTAATGTGTCTAATTTTTAATATGCTGTCTAGGTTGGTCATAGCTTTTCTTCCAAGCAGCAAGCATCATTTAATTTCATAGCTGCAGTCACCATCTGCAGTGATTTTGGAGCGCAAGAAAATAGACTGTCACTGTTTCCATTGTTTTCCCATCTATTTGCCATGAAATGATGGGACCGAATGCCATGATCTTTGTTTTTTGAATGTTAAGCCAGCGTTTTCACTCTCCTCTTTCACTTTCATCAAGAGGCTCTTCAGTTTCTGTTCGCTTTCTGCCATAAGGGTGGTGTCATCAGCATATCTGAGATTATATTTCTGCTAACAATCTTGATTCCAGCTTGTGCTTCATCGAGCCCATCATTTCACGTGATGGACTCTGCATATAAGTTAAATAAGAAGGGTGACTATATACAGTCTTGACGTACTCCTTTCCCAATTTGGAAACAGTTGTTCCATGTCCAATTCTAACTGTTACTCCTTGACCTGCACACAGATTTATCAGGAGGCAGGTAGGTGGTCTAGTATTTCCATTTCTTTAAGAATTTTCCACAGATTGTTGTGATCCACAATGTCAAAGCCTTTGGCAGAGTCAGTGAAGTAGAAGTAGAGGTTTTTCTGGAACTCTGTTGCTTTTTCTGTGATCCAACAGATGCTGGCAATTTGACCAATATGAAAAGGTAAAACTTAGTAGCTGAAGAAAAAAATATGTACTTAATTTTGCTTATGAGTTTGGGTCATTACTCAGGAAAAAACTCAGTTTGACAGTCTTTCAGTGCTGCAATTAGATGTCACCTGGAGCTGAAGTCATTTAAAGACTTGACTGAACTCTGGTTCTGTAAGGAAATTCCCAGAACTGTTCTAAGGATAAAGGAACATCATGTCTTCAATTGAATTCAGAAAGAATTTACATATTCAGGAAGAAATGGGGCAGAAGGGAAGAGAGAAGGAAGGACACACAGACACAGAGATTAAAGCAAAATATTGATACTAACAATTAGAAAACGAGATAAAGGTCATAAAGGAATTTTTATATTGTTTTCCCAACATTTTTATGTCTCAACATACATCAAAACTGAAAGAATTAAAAGATGAAAACAGGTCAAAGAGAATTCATTGCCAGGACACTTTCACAAAAATACTCATAACATCAAAAATAAAATACCTAGAAGTCCTAGTAGAAGATGAGGAAAATCTCTGAAATCCAGGATCTAACTGAATGGAGGGATGTACTATGGCAATGATTTGGAAAACTCAGCATTGTCAATGGCAATCATCCTCAAATTTTTATGTCTACTCTCAAATTTTTTAATCTAATCTCAATGATACCCTTAAGCTTTTCTTTTGGTGAAAATGACAAGCTGACTTCTAGATTCATACAAAATACAAGCAACCAAGAATGAACAGCACAGCTGGTAAGAAAAGCAACGATATTAGAGGAGCTAATATAAAGTAACTGTTGTAAATTATTCAGACTAACTACAAAGTGTGAAATTCAGGGGGACAGTGAAGGACAGGGAAGCCTGGTGTGCTGTAGTCCATGGGGTCACAAAGAGTCAGGCATGACATAGCGACTGAACAACAACTACGAAGTTATGATAATTAAGAAAATGCAGTATTTGTGCAAGGATAGACAAATGACAACATGGAACACGATAGAGAGTCTCAAATAGGACAGACATACTTGCCCTTCTGCTTATGATGAAGGCAGCACTGCAGTAGGGAACAGTCTTTTCAGAAAAAGATTCTGAGTCAATTGGATGTCCATATGAAACAGTGTCAGACTTTATTTTGGGGGCTCCAAAATCACTGCAGATGGTGATTGCAGCCATGAAATTAGAAGACGCTTACTCCTTGGAAGAAAAGTTATGATCAACCTAGATAGTATATTCAAAAGCAGAGACATTACTTTGCCGACTAAGGTCCATCTAGTCAAGGCTATGGTTTTTCCTGTGGTCATGTATGGATGTGAGAGTTGGACTGTGAAGAAGGCTGAGTGCCGAAGAATTGATGCTTGTGAACTGTGGTGTTGGAGAAGACTCTTGAGAGTCCCTTGGACTGCAAGGAGATCCAACTAGTCCATTCTGAAGGAGATCAGCCCTGGGATTTCTTTGGAAGGAATGATGCTAAAGCTGAAACTCCAGTACTTTGGCCACCTCATGCAAAGAGTTGACTCATTGGAAAAGACTCTGATGCTGGGAGGGATTGGGGGCAGGAGGAGAAGGGGACGATCGAGGATGAGATGGCTGGATGGCATCACTGACTCGATGGACGTGAATCTGAGTGAACTCTGGGAGATGGTGATGGACAGGGAGGCCTGGGGTGCTGCGATTCATGGAGTCACAAAGAGTCGGACATGACTGAGCGACTGAACTGAACTGAACTGATGGAACCTGACCCTTATCTTACACAGATATCAATCCCAGAAGGAATGCACAATAATATGCAAGAGAAAAATGATAAAATTTCCATAAGATACTTTTAGAGAATGTTTTTACAGTCTTCGAGTAGACAGACAGCAGCCCATCAGGCTCCACCGTCCCTGGGATTCTCCTGGCAAGAACACTGGGGTGGGTTGCCACTTGCTTCTCCAATGCATGAAAGTGAAAAGTGAAAGTGAAGTCGCTCAGTTGTCTCCGACTCTTAATGACCCCATGGACTGCAGCCTACCAGGCTCCTCCATTCATGAAATTTTCCAGGCAAAAATACTGTCATGGGTTGCCATTTCCTTCTCCTTTAAAGGATATAAGAAGCATTAAATGTACAGAAAAATGTTGGTAAGTTATATTTATATAAGAAATGAGTTCATCAAAGGACACCATTTGATTAAGAAAATGAAAATAAAAGACCAAGGGTTAAACATGGAAAACAAGGAACACATATTTACATCCAAAGACATTGTCATGGTAAGTTGTAATATCATCTTTGTAATAGTCAAGAACTGGAAATAACTCAGATTTATACTCTCAGTAGAATCAATCAGTACATGGCCATGTGATCATCCAAAGCATACTCTACACTAATAAAACAAATAAAGTGCTTCAATACACAACATCATGTGTGAATCCCAAACATAATTTTGAGTCTATGAATTAGATACAAAAAAATGAAACATACTACATCATTTTATATAAAGTTCAAACACTGATGAAACTCTCTATGTTATTAAAAGCTAGGAAAGCGCTTTTTTCCCTGTCGAGGAGGGAAGACACAGATACTGGGGATGACAGTGACTGTGGTGCTGGGGACATTCTCTTTGCTGCTCTGGGCTGGGGTTCATACTGAGTCTATACTTACTGCTCCTACATTATTTTCTATGATTACACGTAAGCAACAATGTTGCTTAAAAAATATATTATTCCCCTTCACACTTCTTGCCCTGACCTGAAAAATGAATGAACAATGAGAAGATCCACATTTCACCACAAAATCTCTGACTTTGAAGCCCATTTTACCTCACTCTACTCTTGGAGACATTTCACTCCAGGAGCATTTTGAGTACCAGTAGCCCCTCCCTCTCTCTTACCTGAACAGATCACAGAGGCTGTGTTGCCATGGGAACAGTCAGGACCACCCAAGGCAGTCACAGGACAGCTCCACAGGAAGGACTCTGCCCCCGAGCAGTGAAATCGGGCTGTTAGGATCTGACCACCCCCTTCCACCAAGTGTGGTCCTCCGGGGGTGGAGATGGCGACTCCACAGCCGAGCTGACGACAGACGACATTGGCGTTGGCCAGACTCCAGTGGGAGGCACAGAGCACTCTCCATTGTCCAGAAATGCTCATCTCCACCTGCCCCTCACACTGAGAGGAGCTGTTTGTCATGAGCCGGACTTCTGAGTATGCTGGTAGAAAAAGACAGAGCTTCAGCAGAATCACATGACTTTCTCACCTGAACAGGGTGTTCACAGAGGTGAAAGGCCTGACCTGCATCTCACCTGAACAGACAACCTGAGCAACTCCACTGTGGTGACAAGTGCCCCCTGGACAGGGCACTCTGGGGCAGACCCTGAGCTCAGGCTCCTCCCCGTCACACCTGAACTCTTCAGCCCAGACCCGGGCACTGGATTCTCTGAAGAGCTCATGTCCTAGGACAGACACAGCCTTGCCACAACCCAGCTCTGCACAGATGACCTGGGCAGTGGGGAGTGTGAAGTTCCCATCAGACACTGGGGTCCAGGCTTCTCCAAAATACACTTCTACTCGCCCTGAGCAGGGTCCATCCCCTCCAGCCAGATGCACAAATCCTAAGAGGAAACAACCACAAAACCAGTGAGTGTTCATGGTACTGACTTGGCAACTGGAACTCACACATCACAGGCAGTGGAGTCAAAGTTTTTCTTTTTAGAAGTGGAGCATGTAGAGAGTCTTTGACAGTTAGTGTCATAGTTGAATTTTCATGAGCAGGTTTCTAAAGAGAAATCCAGGATTACAAGGTCAGTTTGGGATGGTTGAATCCCAAGAACATACACTTTGAGACTGGTTAGAAATGTGAATTCCTTGTCTAGGAGCCTGGAAACTACAGAGCCCAATTCAGATCATTGGAATGGCTGAATACTGGAAACACGTGTTTTAGCATTGGTCGGAGAAGTGAATTTCTCACTTAGCTGCCTGGGACCTACATACAGATCCAAGGACACCGTATAATATTTAGGCACTTAAACTTGAACATAGAGATATGCAGACCAGAAGCCACCCAGAGGGACGTGGGCTATGAGATTAGAGACCTAGCATCCAGACAAGCTTAGAAGGCTTTCATGGGACTTGTGGTGCTACTATTCTGACCAGTTTTTTCTCCCAGAAGCTAGTCCTCAAGCGACTTAGGTTAAGGAAAGTCCTGAGGCTGGATCCATGAGGGCATGCCAACCTGTAGATGGGTGACAGCTCCAGAGAAGAAATATGGACACTATCACTAATTCACATTTATGTCATCACATCTTGCCTTTCTGATACTTTTTGATGCCAAAAAATTTCATGAATCCCTTCAGTGACCTCAGTGGGAAGGAAAATGAGTTAAGAAAACTCAGAGTCATAGAGAGAGAGTCCCAGCCATCTCTCTTGAAACCTAGGATTTGTCAAGAATCTGGGGGAGAGTGTGCTGTCAGTGGGAGTTTACCAGATAGCTGAGTTTCCACACTGTCTCTCATTAAAGGTTTTTCTTCTCAAACAGACTCATAGAAAATGCTAAAGGCTGATAATAATTGATTTTAATACTATCATTGTACTAGTTCTAACCACAGAAAAATATGCATTCTTCTCAAGCACACATGGAATAGTCTCCAGGCTAGGTTACAAATAAGGCTTAACTAATTCAAAAATATTAAAATAATTCCAAGTATCTTACATGACCATAATGGAATGGAACTAAAATACCATAATGATCAGAAAACAGGAATTCATGACACAAATGCATGCTTATCAAGCAGTTTTGTATGTCAGACATACCTCAATAAAGTACTTTTTAAAAAGGAAAATAATTGTTTCCTTGAGGGCATCAAATAGAATCATCAAAGATCTGCTGAAGGTGAGATTAGAAGAGATCACTTTTCCAATGATCTTCCTGTACATAAACACCCAAGAGCTGATTGGCTGTGGCTGTTAAGGACCTACTGCAGACGTCCTCAGGGCTCCCCTGTCCCACCATCCCATTAGATGGGGTGATAGTATCCTAAGACCAGCCTTCTACCTTAGGGAATTCACTGTGATAACTGACAATATCTTCCCCCAGTCCAGTTGTTCTGATGGGATTAATAACCTAGACATCCAATCTGCAATTGTGATAACAAGTAGAAGCATCTCTGTCAAATACTGTGAGCAACACTCACACCCTGTCTTTCCTGCATCCACCTTGGCACAGGTCACACACACTTAGGTAGCACTGGGTACTTCTTAGGAGTCACATCAGGTCCTCTTAGCTTCAATTCAGTTCAGTTCAGTTCCTCAGTCATGTCTGACTCTTTGCAACACCATGGACTGCAGCATGCCAGGCCTCCCTGTCCATCACCAACTCCCAGGATTTACTCTAACTCATGTCCATTCAGTCCGTGATGCCATCCAACCAGCTCATCCTCTGTCATCCCTTTCTCCTCCAACCTTCAATCTTTCCCTGCATCAGAGTATTTTCAAATGAGTCAGTTCTTCACATCAGGTGGCCAAAGTACTGGAGTTTCAGCTTCAGCATAAGTCCTTCCAACGAATGTTCAGGACTGATTTCCTTTAGGAGCGAGTGGTTGGATCTCCTTGCAGTCCAAGGGACTCTCAAGAGTCTTCTCCAACACCACAGTTCAAAAGCATCAATTCTTTGGTGCTCAGCTTTCTTTATAGTCCAACTCTCACATCCATACAGGACTACTGGAAAAACCATAGCTTTGACTAAATGGGTCTTTGTTGGCAAACCAATGTCTCTGTTTTTTAATAAGCTGTCTAGGTTGGTCATAGCTTTTCTTCCAAGAAGCAAGTGTCTTTTAATTTCATGGCTGCAGTCACCGTCTGCAGTAATTTTAGAGGGGAAAAAAAAAAAAAAAACAGTCTGTTACTGTTTCCACTGTTTCCCCATCTATTCGCCAGGAAGTGATGGGACCAGATGCTATAATCTTAGTTTCTGAATGTTGAGTTTTAAGCCAAATTTTTCACTTTCCACTTCCACTATCATCAAGAGGCTCTTTAGTTCTTTGCCTTCGGCCATAAGTGTGATGTAATCTGCATCTAAGTTTATTGATATTTCTCCCGACAATCTTGATTTCAACTTGTGCTTCATCCAGTCCAACATTTCTCATCATGTACTCTGCATATTAAGTTAAATATGCAGGGTGACCACATACAGCCTTGATGTACTCCACCGATTTGGAACCAATCTTTTGTTCCATGTCCATTTCTAACTGTTGCTTCTTGACCTGCATACAGATTTCACAGGATGCAGGTCAGATGGTCTGGTATTCTCATCTCTTGAAGAAGTTTCCAGTTTGTTGTGATCCACACAGTTAAAGGCTTTGGCATAGTCAATAAAGTAGAAATAGATGTTTTCCTGGAACTCTCTTGCATTTTCAGTGATCAAACGGATGTTGGCAATTTGACCTCTGGTTCCTCTGTTCTTTCTAAATCCAGATTGAACATCTGGAAGTTCACCTTTCATGGACCACAGCCTTGTCTAACTCAATGAAACTATGAGCCATGCCATGTAGAGCCACCCAAGACAGACGGGTCTTAGTGGAGAGTTCTGACAAGACATGGTCCACTGGAGAAGGAAAGGCAAACCACTTCAGTATTATAGCCTTGAGAACCCCATGAACTCCTAGCTTCACTGCCTCTTATATGTGATTTGCTTCAGCTACTGTGTTGTAAACGTCAAGACTGCGTTTTCCTGCTCCCTCAACATCCCTGCAAATGTGGTGTGTGCTCCCCACTCAATTCATCAGGTACACAAGTGTGTTGAGATTTTCCCTGCTACAGTCCCACTTCTGGCCTCTGACTGTGACCTAGGGAGATTTAAATGCACCACTGAATTTCTCTCACACCTTTTCCTTGTGTAACTGCACCATGACTTCGGGTATGGTCACTTGTCCACGGGTCTTCACATGCCCTTTTGGGGTCACCATTGCTTGGCTGAGCCTGTTCTATTGGCACATCACCCACACACCAACCTGATGGAGTGTGATGACTCTGACTTTTAGGACCTATGAGGATCATCAACCTTGTTGCCTACAACTCTTCTATGACACCACCCCCCCAACAATGTAGCCACACCGTACTGACCAGTCAAAGAATACAGAACAATTACCAGGCTGAGACTGTTACAGAGGTCGAATTTAGAAGCTGAATCTATATGAAACTTTTGACCTCACCTCTGCCTCCTGTGACACATCACAAAGACCCTTCACCCAAGCATGTTCTAAAGGCTCTATAAGTAATCTCGAGTCATTCTGGTGATAAAACAGAGGCTTTTCCTGCTAGAGATCCCCACACAGACCAGACAGGACTTACCTGAGCAGACTACTCCAGCATCCCGGTCATGGGTATAGATTTCATTACGATGGTCTTTAATATTAGAATGCTTACAGTCACTGACAGTTGACTCCACTCCTTTACATGAAGTATACAAAAGCCAAATGGGGCCTAGTCCTCGTCCAAAATAAGCCTGTTTAGGAATACCAACAGCAGCTCCACACCCCAGCTGTCTGCACACTACAGATGCATCCCTCAAGCTCCACTCCAGATCATCCACTGTGCCCCATTCTCCCCGGTGCTTCACCTCCACTCTCCCCTCACAGCGGTGGGCTCCATCCTTCAGCCTCAGCTCCAGAGCTGCAAAAGAGACACACGACAGGAAAGATTTTAGGAGACTTAGAGTGGAATAATATTTAAAACATTAGCTCTAGGATGAGCAAAACAGTGCATGGGATATAGCATTTCCTGACCTCTGTGGTATAAACACTCCCAGCGTGGCAAACTCTAAGCCCCCAATGTGCCATCACTGAACACGGAGCAGGAAGGGAGGCAGCAGGTATTTTTCAGGAGCCTGTAGAACCAGCTCCAGGGACACCACCGAGGGCAGGCCTTCAGAGACTCTAGATGCTGCCCTCCCTGTAGATGCTCCCAAGGCTACTAGGGCCCAGCTTCTCCATCTTAGTTGCAATTCATGGCCTGGGATCCAGGAGGGAATTCTCCCTCTCCTTCCCTGTCCATAGGAAGCATCTCATCCAGCTCAGGAACAGAGGGCTGGGTAATGGGCTCTAAAATGTCCTAGATATTCCTGCCATCTGGTGTTCATGTCTTTATGTAATTCCACACTCCAATGTACCTAGTAACATGCATCTGACAAATGGAATTTGACAAAAGTGATCAGATGTCACTTTAGTGATTAAGTCATAAGATGACTCTGGTTTCTGCATAAAAAAGTAGTTCATTAGTAGGAACATCATAGATGGAGACATTACCAGTGTTCAGTTCAGTTCAGTTCAGTCGCTCAGTCGTGTCTGATTCTTTGAGACCCCATGGACTACAGTACGCCAGGCCTCCCTGTCTGTCACCCACTCCCTGAGTTTACTCAGACTCATATCCATTCAGTCAGTGATGCCATGCAAGCATCTCATCCCCTGTAGTCCCCTTCTCCTTCCACCTTCAATCTTTCCCAGAATCAGAAGACTCTATTTAAAAAAAAAAAGGAACTAACCAGATATTTTGTGATTCTCTGATAACTCAGTTGGTTAAGAATCCACCTGCAATGTAGGAGACCCCAGTTCAATTCCTGCGTCAGGAATAACTGGAGAAGGAATAGGCTACACAATCTAGTATCTTGGTCTTCTCTTGTGGCTCAGCTGGTAAAGAGTCAGTCTGCAGTGCTGGAGACCTGGATTTGATCCTTGGGTTGGGAAAACCCCTGGGAGAGGGGAAAGACTACCCACACCAGTAAGGCCTGGAGAATTCCATGGACTGTGTACGAAGAGTCAAACATGACTGAGTGACTTCCACTTCTTCAATTCTTCAACTGGATATTTCGAAGCTGAATAATAAATGAGTGGGCTTCCCAGGTGGTGCTAGTGGTAAAGAACCTGTCTGCAAATGCAGGAAATGTAAGAGACTCAGGTTCGATTTCTGGGTCCGGAAGATCCCCTGGAAGAGTGCATGGCAACCCACTTCAGTATTCTTGCCTGGAGAATCCTATGGAGAGAGGAGCCTGGTGGGCTACAGTCCATAGGGTCACAAAGAGTCAGACATGACTGAGGTGACTTAACATGCACAATACAATGAGTAAATGGAAGAATTCAACAGAGATTCAACAACAGACTTGACCAAAGGAAAGAAAAAGAAAAAACAATCAATGTGTTAGAAGAAAGATTAGTTGAAAGCATCCAAATCGAGGAGCCAAAAGAGAATGAAAGGAATATAGAAAGCCAAAGAGAAACAATGTATGGACTGGAGTCAGAGCATAAGAAATGAAGGAGGAAAGAATTAAAGGCTGAGAACTTTCCTGGTGGAGTAGTGGTTAAGAATCCACCTGCCAATGCAGGGGACATGGGTTCAATTCCTGGTCCAGGAAGATTCCACATGCTGCAGAGCAGCTAAGCCAGCATGGCACAGCTACTGAAATGTGTGCACCCAGAGCCTGTGCTCTGCACCAAGAGAAGCCATTGCAGTGAGAAGCCTGTGCACTGCAGTGAGAAGCCTGTGCACTGCAACGAGGAGCAGCCCCTGCTTCCCACAGCTGGAGAAAGCCCGCATGCAGCAAGAGACCCAGCACAGCCCAAAGTAAATAATTAAAACAGAAAGAAAGACAGGCTGTGAATTTCCAAGCCTGGGGAAAGATCTGGACATCTAAGTTCAAGAAGCTAATAAGTCACCCCAAAATTTCAAGCCAAAACAGCCTTCTCCAAGACTCACAGAGTAAACTGTTCAAATGCAAAGAGAAAGAGAGAATTCTAAAAGTGTAAAGAGAAGAAAAAAGTTCTGTCACCCAAGAGGACTCCCATAAGGAGATGAGCGGATTTGTCCAAAGAAACCCTGCAGACCATGAGGAAGGATTGGTGACAAACTCCACCCTCACTCCGGGGGGAGCAGCTCCAGGGAGGGACAGGAGAGGGCACGGAGAAAGGGCTCCCTACAGAGTCACAGCAGCTCCTGGGAGGGGAAAGGACCGTCCCAGGCCCCAATATAGAGGAAATGAGTCACAGGGACCAGGGCAGGGACTCGGGAACTTATACACGTGGGGCTGCACATCAACTGATCTTTACAGAGGGACAAGTCGTTCATTGGAAGGACTGATGTGGAAGCTGAAACTCCAATACCTTGGCCACCTGATGTGAAGAGCTGACACGTCTGAAAAGACCTTGAAGCTGGGAAAGAGAGAAGATGGGAGGAGAAGGGGACGACAGAGGATGAGATGGTTGGATGGCGTCACCGACTCAATGGACATGAGTTTGGGTAGACTCCGGGAGTTGGTGATGGACAGGGAGGCCTGGCGTGCTGTGGTCCATGGGATCACAGAGTTGGACACCAGTGAGCAACTGAACTGAACTGAACTGAACAGACAAGAGGGCCCCTCTCCTGGATGCGGGCTTCTCTGCTCACTAATGGACACCTGGTGGGAACAGGTGAGGCCAGCAGGCAGAGCCTCTCACAGAGCCCAGTGCTGGGCAGACATGGCAACAAGCAGAGGCAAGCCCGAGAGATGGGGGAGAGGAGCCAGAGAGAGGCAGGCAGGTGTACGATTATCTCTGATCCAGTTACATGCAGCATCCATGCCCCCAGCCCTGTGGGACCCTGTGTGCTTCACAGACCAGCAGACTCAGTCCCTGCTCAGCAGCCCCGTTCCTCTCACACAGACAGGCTCCACTTCCCCTCACATACACACACACACACAGAGGCTCACACACTGCCCCCCACACACACAGCCTCACACACCCTCACACACTGCTCACTCACTCTCATTCACCCACACATATTCCTCACACACCTTAATACATCACTTGCACACTCCTCACACACTCCACAAACACATACCCTCTTCACTCCTACATACACCCTCACACATACACACCATTTTACACACATACTCTTCATGCCTTCACACACACACACCCTCATACACTCCTCACCTGTACACATACACACACACAATCACAGAGCTTACAGTAGTGAAGACACAGGAAACATGGGGACCCAGGAGCAGTGCTCACACACCAGGCACGTAAAGCGTGTGGGAACAGCCCAGAGTCCCTGCTGGGGTCAGTTATGGACCTTCCACACGCTGGGAGCCACTGGGACTCCTATAAGCTCCCTGAGGACAAGGGAGACAGTGGAGAAAATCAGGCTGACCCAGCTCAGTCCAGACAAAACCTCACTGCTCTGTAAAATCTGCCACTATGACCAGTGGACCCCCCATAGGAGAAGGACCAATATTCACATCAGCATGGTTCTTTTTTGGTCAGAAACACTGAGGCTCAGCTCCAGAACTCCAGGCATCTGCCTGGTGTGGACCCAGGACAGATGGGCAGCTCTTACCTTGACCACTCACCATGGTGCCGAGGAGGAGGACACAGAGTCCCCGCAGGGAGAAGTGTCTGCCCAGAGCCATCCTGACCCCACGTTCTCAAGGCCACAGTCCCAGCTGCAGGATCAGCCTGTGAGGGGGCATCAGGGTGCCGACTGGGGTCTATATAGACCACCCCTTACACCTTCCCTCCTGAGAGCCAATAGCAACACCTCTCACCATTTCAGGCACTATCAGAGGCTGCATCTGACACTTTCTGAAGCTCAGATACCAATGAGCTTCTGAATCTTCCACATCTCCTTATATGAGCAACACGGTCCTTTGACCTCCTGCTTCCGTAGTCCTAAGAGCTGGGTCCCACCACTGGGACTGGGGTAGAAACGGTTCATCAAAAACCATGAGTGCCTTTCTCTCCCCTGATCACTTCGGTCAATATCTGAAGACTGTGAGATCTCACAGGGTCTGGGTGTGGGATCTGTTGACCCCTGAAGAAAAACTTTTGTAGAATCAAGTATTGATCTTCCCAGACACTGAGCTCAGGGTGGAAGCAGAGAACTACAAGAAGTCTTTTTTTTTTTTTAAGTTTTTTAGCTTTTTAATTTGATGTATAGCATACATACAAAAAAGTGCCCAAAGCATAAATTTTCAGTTCAGTGAATTATTATAAATTGAAAATTAAAATGTGCATAAGTATGTGTATATATGCATATATATGTTTTTGAGAAGCACACCTTGAAATACAAGTGTATTTATCAGGTCAACAGAAAATGAGGACCAGGATACAGGAATTCACAGGTGACTGTGAAGGCATGAAGTGAGACCCATCAAGTTAGGGGGATAAGATTGCAGGGTTTTCCCCCTTCTCAGAATGATCTGGAGACTGGGTCCTGGAGCAAGTGCCTGCATGCTCAGTCATGTCTGACTCTTTGCAGCCCATGGACTGCAGCTCACCAGCCTCCTCTGTCCAATGTATTTCCCAGGCAAGAATCCTGGAGGGGGTTGAAATTTCCTTCTAAAGGGATCTTTCTGACTCAAGGATCAAATCTGCTCCTCCTTCATTGGCAGGGGGGTTCCCTATAGGGACATTCAGACGTGTTAAATCCCTTTCCCTTTATTGCATTTCATTTTATGTGAAGTATCTCTTTCAGCTAGTCCCTAAATGATGCTGACAGAGAGAAAGAGATTGCTATTAAAGGAGAGAAAGAGATTGCTATTAATGGAAACAAAGAGAAAGTAGGAGTCGTCAATCAACTCTAGCCCACCAGAATAGGAGCAGGGATCTCTGGAAGAAAACATGGGGCTTCACTGATGGCTCAACAGGAAAGAATCCGCCCATAAAGCAAGAGACGTGGATTCGATCCCTGGGTAGATCAGGTCGGGAAGATCCCCTGGAGAAGGAAATGGCAACCCACATCAGTATTGTTGCCTGGAGAATTCCACGGACAGAACGGCCTGGCCAGCTACAGTCCACCGTGTCGAAATGAATTGGGCACGATTAAGTGACTAAACTACAAAAAGAAGAAAATTATACTTTAAAGACTGAAGTTTCCTAAACCTCACGTGTACCTCCTTTATATGCTGAGAGTATGGTTTGAAGAATAAGGGTACATTTGTATTTTAAACCATAACTAAATAAGATGCAAAATATAATTTAAGGGAACAGCTCCAGAGAGATGGGGAAATAGAAAGTCTGCTACATGATAGCTGCAGGCAGGGGGCAAAGAAGGGGTGAATGAAGCAGAGAAGAGAAAGGGGTTCATGCTGCATGAAACCTCCAATGAACACTTCTCCTCTGTTCTGCATTTAAGAGGAAAGGTGGCGGCAAGAATGGAAGCCCAGGTGGGTGGAGGGGACAGATCCAAGCAGAAGGGATGGTGTCCAGTGTAGCCATTGCTGTCTTGTTCTGTTTCCACTCATCAGAGAAGCTCCCAGCTGCTCCCCCAGAAGGTGCCCCAGGGATGAATAGAGAGACTGAGAAGGGCCATAAGGGATGCAGAGAGAGCACTCCAATTGAAATTCAAGGTCACTAATGTGCTGCCCCCTTTCCTCATGCCCCCTCAGGCTCAAGATTCCCAGGATGCAGCCCTGTGGTCCACCTTGAGGCCCCCTCACCCTGACTCCGTCTTTTCAGCACAGACGTGGAAGGAATTGTCTGTGACACACAGGCCCCAGAGTCCCTACCGGAGCTCAGAGATGGCTTCAAGAGCCACCCACGGCCCCAAGAGCCACCCACGGCCCCATTATGGTCTAAGTAAGGCCAACACTGAGGGCAGCTGCAGGTTCACCCACAGCCCTGCCACACCCCCCACCAGAGGGACCCCTCACCCCAGTCAGCAGACAGCTTCTCTGTCCCGCCATGCCTGTCCTTCCTATTGAGACTGAGGAGAAAAGACAGTTGAACACATGCTTTTCATCCTCTAAATAGGCTAATATTTGCCCATTATTTATGCAAGAATCACGTCCTTGTTATCTGGTCGTCTCACTCTCAAGCCCTATGACTGTACCTGACCCCATTTCCTTCTATATCTGGACCTTTAACAGATTAATGATAAAAACTGATTATATACATCAAAACAAAATTTAAACTCAGTTGCTGAAGTAAGACCAGGATCTCCTCAGTCACTTGGAACTGATTCTCTACTCCCTCTGGGCCCAGAATCATCATTCCTTACCCAGTTATGGACTCCACACCATCACCAGAAACCATCAGGCAGACACCTAGAACATAAGACATGCTTCCTGGGGTCCAGTATCCCTCCCACAGGATGACACAGGAATGTGTTTTGTGAACCAGGTACACATGGTCTCAACTTGGGATGGAGATCTCACAGGTCTCCAGAAACTTTCTAGAAAGGGATGGACTATAAGGAGTGGCAAACTCAGGGCTGGCAGCCTGTCCCCACAGCACTCCCAGAGCTGGGGGTGCAGTGTCAACATGGACCAACTCACCCTTGGATGAAGTTACATCTTTCAGACACATAAAGAAATCTCAGTAGCCAATCTCATCAAAGATTTGAAGGAGGAAAGTTTTAGGGAGGACACTACCCCAGCTGTGTCCACAATGAACATGAGAGAGTGCAGTACAGGGGTCAGGAAAACTGGCTCGGGAGCCAGACTGCCTGGTCTTGACTCACAGTTTAGCCACATGCCAAGTGTGGGCCTTGAACAGGGTTCTTACATTCTGATTAGTAAAAGGAGGGTTATGATCCCACCAAGATGACTGATTTTGGTGTGGATTAAGTGAGTTGACATTAGCATGTGATCTGACAACACTGGTTAACAGTAGTACACGTGCTGATGCTGATGTGCTCAGTCGTGGCCAACATCTTGCGAACCCATGCCAGGTTCCTCTGTCCATGGAACTTTCCAAGCAATAGCAGTAGTACATAGTAGTAGTATTATGTACTACTGTTAACTCACTTTCCTTATGGCTCAGATGATAAAAAATCTGCTTGCAATGCAGGAGATCTGAGTTTGATCCCTGGGTCAGGAAGACTCTGTGGAGAAGGAAATGACAACCCACTTCGGTATTCTTTCTGGGGAAATCACAAGGACAGGAGCCTGGAGGGGTGCAGTCCATGGAGTCACAATGAGTTGCTCACAGCTGAGCAACTAACACACACACACACACACGTAGTAGTAGACAAGCAGTGTTAGGGCATCTCCCACCGTCTCACCCCAGGAACCCCAGGACTCTAGAGCAGAAATTCAGTTCTGTTACCTGGAGCCTTGACTGAAGCTGTCAGAACTCTCCCAGGAGCCACATGCTGTGATGGTCATTGGTGCCATTCAGAGTTGTGAGTCCTCCACACATCACCCCTTCTCTCTGTGCCCCATGTAACTGCTCAAGAACCTCGATCTTACCATTGGTGAGCTTTTGTGAATTAATTTACTTAATCATTTTACTTTATTAACTTGAATGTACTTGGTAAAACATTTTGTGTCTAATTCACCTCCATATCCCCAGTGCTTGGCTAACTAAATGTCGTAATAATGTCTCTTGTATACCTGAATGAGTGAACGTCAGCCTGGTATTTTACACAAATCATTTCAATCAAAATGAAATCTTTTGAGAAATAATTTAACTTGTTGTCTAGATGTAACAGCACAATGCAAGCTGCATCATTCGTTTTAATGATATTTCAATACTGTTAAATGGTATGAGCTGTATATATTGTTCACTTCAACACCTTTCTGCAATGAATGCAGTAAATTTCAAGGACTAGAAACAACCTAGCCACAGTACAAGGGCAGTGCTGAGACAGCCAGTTCTAAACATGTGTAAACGCTGCAAATTTCTTTCTATATCTGAAGATAAAGAAGACAAACCACAGAACACTGACAGGTGAAGACCATGAAGCCTCCTGTTCTGGTCTGAATCAGATATGGCCAAGTGGTCAGGATGTTTATGTATTTATCATTTAGCATAGTTTCAATTCAAACCACACACAAGTGTAACAGGAAGAAATTTTGTTGTAAAAAAATAATTAAACATCTTCCATGTTGAATTAGAAGTACAGAAGTAAAGAGCAGAAAGAATCTTGTTCTTTTACTTAGGTTTTTTGTCCTTATGGATTCTAAAGCAATACAACATGTAGCATTATTATTCCCAATTCACCATGAGAAAATGGTAGCCAGAGGTTCAGTAATCTCTTTGCCAGGAAAATTAATAATTAATCCTGCTTGCTTGAGGAAAATTTCCTCAGGACCAATCAGACAGACTAAAATACAAAAAAATTTTTTAAATTAAAAAAGGGGTATACAACTCTAAAGGAAAATTAACTGAGTTGTTACACCAAAGTGTTGGAGACCTCCTTCACCATCTGCGTTCCTTGCATGGATGGGACCAAGTTTAGTAAAGACTACTTTACCAAAGACCACTTCATCACAAGAGCATCAAATAAAGAGCAAGTGAGATTGCTATTAATGGAAACAAAGAGAAAGTAGGAGTCGTCAATCAACTCTAGCCCACCAGAATAGGAGCAGGGATCTCTGGAAGAAAACATGGGGCTTCACTGATGGCTCAACAGGAAAGAATCCGCCCATAAAGCAAGAGACGTGGATTCGATCCCTGGGTAGATCAGGTCGGGAAGATCCCCTGGAGAAGGAAATGGCAACCCACATCAGTATTGTTGCCTGGAGAATTCCACGGACAGAACGGCCTGGCCAGCTACAGTCCACCGTGTCGAAATGAATTGGGCACGATTAAGTGACTAAACTACAAAAAGAAGAAAATTATACTTTAAAGACTGAAGTTTCCTAAACCTCACGTGTACCTCCTTTATATGCTGAGAGTATGGTTTGAAGAATAAGGGTACATTTGTATTTTAAACCATAACTAAATAAGATGCAAAATATAATTTAAGGGAACAGCTCCAGAGAGATGGGGAAATAGAAAGTCTGCTACATGATAGCTGCAGGCAGGGGGCAAAGAAGGGGTGAATGAAGCAGAGAAGAGAAAGGGGTTCATGCTGCATGAAACCTCCAATGAACACTTCTCCTCTGTTCTGCATTTAAGAGGAAAGGTGGCGGCAAGAATGGAAGCCCAGGTGGGTGGAGGGGACAGATCCAAGCAGAAGGGATGGTGTCCAGTGTAGCCATTGCTGTCTTGTTCTGTTTCCACTCATCAGAGAAGCTCCCAGCTGCTCCCCCAGAAGGTGCCCCAGGGATGAATAGAGAGACTGAGAAGGGCCATAAGGGATGCAGAGAGAGCACTCCAATTGAAATTCAAGGTCACTAATGTGCTGCCCCCTTTCCTCATGCCCCCTCAGGCTCAAGATTCCCAGGATGCAGCCCTGTGGTCCACCTTGAGGCCCCCTCACCCTGACTCCGTCTTTTCAGCACAGACGTGGAAGGAATTGTCTGTGACACACAGGCCCCAGAGTCCCTACCGGAGCTCAGAGATGGCTTCAAGAGCCACCCACGGCCCCAAGAGCCACCCACGGCCCCATTATGGTCTAAGTAAGGCCAACACTGAGGGCAGCTGCAGGTTCACCCACAGCCCTGCCACACCCCCCACCAGAGGGACCCCTCACCCCAGTCAGCAGACAGCTTCTCTGTCCCGCCATGCCTGTCCTTCCTATTGAGACTGAGGAGAAAAGACAGTTGAACACATGCTTTTCATCCTCTAAATAGGCTAATATTTGCCCATTATTTATGCAAGAATCACGTCCTTGTTATCTGGTCGTCTCACTCTCAAGCCCTATGACTGTACCTGACCCCATTTCCTTCTATATCTGGACCTTTAACAGATTAATGATAAAAACTGATTATATACATCAAAACAAAATTTAAACTCAGTTGCTGAAGTAAGACCAGGATCTCCTCAGTCACTTGGAACTGATTCTCTACTCCCTCTGGGCCCAGAATCATCATTCCTTACCCAGTTATGGACTCCACACCATCACCAGAAACCATCAGGCAGACACCTAGAACATAAGACATGCTTCCTGGGGTCCAGTATCCCTCCCACAGGATGACACAGGAATGTGTTTTGTGAACCAGGTACACATGGTCTCAACTTGGGATGGAGATCTCACAGGTCTCCAGAAACTTTCTAGAAAGGGATGGACTATAAGGAGTGGCAAACTCAGGGCTGGCAGCCTGTCCCCACAGCACTCCCAGAGCTGGGGGTGCAGTGTCAACATGGACCAACTCACCCTTGGATGAAGTTACATCTTTCAGACACATAAAGAAATCTCAGTAGCCAATCTCATCAAAGATTTGAAGGAGGAAAGTTTTAGGGAGGACACTACCCCAGCTGTGTCCACAATGAACATGAGAGAGTGCAGTACAGGGGTCAGGAAAACTGGCTCGGGAGCCAGACTGCCTGGTCTTGACTCACAGTTTAGCCACATGCCAAGTGTGGGCCTTGAACAGGGTTCTTACATTCTGATTAGTAAAAGGAGGGTTATGATCCCACCAAGATGACTGATTTTGGTGTGGATTAAGTGAGTTGACATTAGCATGTGATCTGACAACACTGGTTAACAGTAGTACACGTGCTGATGCTGATGTGCTCAGTCGTGGCCAACATCTTGCGAACCCATGCCAGGTTCCTCTGTCCATGGAACTTTCCAAGCAATAGCAGTAGTACATAGTAGTAGTATTATGTACTACTGTTAACTCACTTTCCTTATGGCTCAGATGATAAAAAATCTGCTTGCAATGCAGGAGATCTGAGTTTGATCCCTGGGTCAGGAAGACTCTGTGGAGAAGGAAATGACAACCCACTTCGGTATTCTTTCTGGGGAAATCACAAGGACAGGAGCCTGGAGGGGTGCAGTCCATGGAGTCACAATGAGTTGCTCACAGCTGAGCAACTAACACACACACACACACACGTAGTAGTAGACAAGCAGTGTTAGGGCATCTCCCACCGTCTCACCCCAGGAACCCCAGGACTCTAGAGCAGAAATTCAGTTCTGTTACCTGGAGCCTTGACTGAAGCTGTCAGAACTCTCCCAGGAGCCACATGCTGTGATGGTCATTGGTGCCATTCAGAGTTGTGAGTCCTCCACACATCACCCCTTCTCTCTGTGCCCCATGTAACTGCTCAAGAACCTCGATCTTACCATTGGTGAGCTTTTGTGAATTAATTTACTTAATCATTTTACTTTATTAACTTGAATGTACTTGGTAAAACATTTTGTGTCTAATTCACCTCCATATCCCCAGTGCTTGGCTAACTAAATGTCGTAATAATGTCTCTTGTATACCTGAATGAGTGAACGTCAGCCTGGTATTTTACACAAATCATTTCAATCAAAATGAAATCTTTTGAGAAATAATTTAACTTGTTGTCTAGATGTAACAGCACAATGCAAGCTGCATCATTCGTTTTAATGATATTTCAATACTGTTAAATGGTATGAGCTGTATATATTGTTCACTTCAACACCTTTCTGCAATGAATGCAGTAAATTTCAAGGACTAGAAACAACCTAGCCACAGTACAAGGGCAGTGCTGAGACAGCCAGTTCTAAACATGTGTAAACGCTGCAAATTTCTTTCTATATCTGAAGATAAAGAAGACAAACCACAGAACACTGACAGGTGAAGACCATGAAGCCTCCTGTTCTGGTCTGAATCAGATATGGCCAAGTGGTCAGGATGTTTATGTATTTATCATTTAGCATAGTTTCAATTCAAACCACACACAAGTGTAACAGGAAGAAATTTTGTTGTAAAAAAATAATTAAACATCTTCCATGTTGAATTAGAAGTACAGAAGTAAAGAGCAGAAAGAATCTTGTTCTTTTACTTAGGTTTTTTGTCCTTATGGATTCTAAAGCAATACAACATGTAGCATTATTATTCCCAATTCACCATGAGAAAATGGTAGCCAGAGGTTCAGTAATCTCTTTGCCAGGAAAATTAATAATTAATCCTGCTTGCTTGAGGAAAATTTCCTCAGGACCAATCAGACAGACTAAAATACAAAAAAATTTTTTAAATTAAAAAAGGGGTATACAACTCTAAAGGAAAATTAACTGAGTTGTTACACCAAAGTGTTGGAGACCTCCTTCACCATCTGCGTTCCTTGCATGGATGGGACCAAGTTTAGTAAAGACTACTTTACCAAAGACCACTTCATCACAAGAGCATCAAATAAAGAGCAAGGTCGTGAGCTGGCTGAGGTCCAGCCCATCATCTCTGTTCAGCCCTTTACAGTCTATAACCAGAAACATTGAACAAAGAGTGTGGCACTGAATTGGCCTCATTCATTCCTCCATTGTATAACATCAGATACCCAAAGACAAGAGCAGATCAAAGCTAATAAATCAAAGACAAGCAGATTCTAAGTGGAGCGCATGCTGACCAAGGACCCTTTCCCACTGCTGTTAGAAAGGAAAAAGGCCTCCCATCCCAGACACCATCTGTGGGAGGAGAGATGAGAAGATGCCTCCTGAAATAGAGGAAAACCAGTCTCAGCAGGGAGCTTGAACTAGAAATGACAAGACAGTTATTACCATGAACCCAAGCTAAACTGAGGGATAAATTATAAATGGAAGAGTCTGTGTTAACTTTATGGAACTTTCAATCCACACAAACATCCCTTGCTAGTGCACAAGATGAAATCAGTGATAAAAATAGAGACTATTACGTTTATGTATATTTCAATTCTAGAGGACACATTTTTAAGCCCATTACAGAAAGAAAATTCATAAATCTTCTCTTGTTTTTAAAAGCACAGAGTTATCACATCTGTGAACTCTTTCTAATCCCTCCAGCTCAAAATTACTGCTGTTTATTTAATCTGTAAAACCTTGCTCACTGACTCTAAAGTGAGGGCTTCTTGAGAGGAAGTATTGTGTCTTATTCTTAAATATCTATTATGTATGTCAAAACAATACAATATTGTAAAGTAAAAAAAGATAATAAATAAACACAGGTACAAACTACAAAAAAAGAAAAGAAAAAAAGTAAAATCTAAAACAACGCACACACACAAAATCTAGTAAAGACACATAGAGAAAGCTTAACAAATAGTGGGTAAATAAAGAAATGAATGCATAAACAAACGCTGCAAATCACCCTGCAGTCAGTGATACTGAGGGGGGAGGGTGGTGGGGGCAGGGGAGACACGAATCTGACTACTCCCACTCAGCACAGACAGAAGTGGAGTAAGGAGTCAGAGACACACCCGACGAGGGAACCAGATACAGAAGGCCTTCTTCAAATCCCATTCTGGGGATGGTCTAATGACATTTAATTTCTGCACAAAACTGTACCTCAGAAACTTCACCAAGGCAAGAAAAAAAAAAAACCTGACAGCATTGCTACCAAGGATGTGGCATCAATAGTAATATCATCAAATAGCTGTTTTTCTATCTCCCAGTGACTCATTCTGGCCAATGAAACGTGGGTGATGCCACCTGTGTCTCTTCTGAGCAGAGGCATGGAAACCCCATGCGACTCCAGTTTCTCTCTTTCCTGCCCCAGAAGCTGCGTGCTCCACGTGGTACATGTGTGAGCCTCTGGAGCCTCACTGCCCACAGTCGTTTGCAGGTTGGGAATGAATGCGTGTATGCAGGTGTGCACTCCTTCTGAGACTTGGGAGTCAGTTGTTCCAGCATCAGAACAGAGCCTGTTCTGAAGACTTGAAAGGAAGACAGAATCTGTCCCATGAAGCAGGTACTTTCCTGGATCTCCTCTTCCTTCTGTGTCTTCACCCTAAGCTGCTCCCGCAGGTCTCAGCTTGATTCCTCTTTGGGGCTTGGTTGATTCCTAGCCACCATAACTGACTGACCAACAACTAGATCCAAACTTCCATTTTACAGCGTCCACAGCTGGTGCAGCCCCCTTTCCCTTTATATCAGTCTGTGCTGACAGCTGTGCTTCCATTTCCCCATTTTTGTCTCTGAGCATCTTGACCTTCATCCTGAAACAGCTCTCCTTTGCTCTGAGTTAGCCGGTTCATCATCTTTGATCTTTTTTTCACATTCCACCAATTCTGTGCTAGTGAAAAAGCAGCATGAACTTTCCGAACCTCTTCTGTTTCTCCTTGATTTCCAGAACAAATCTGATTCCTGGATTTAGTTCTCCATGTAGTTAATTAAATTCTTCACCTTTGGTTAAGAAATAATTTTGCTGAATGTTTTTTTTTCCCTCAACTGAAGAAAATGGCACATTCAAAACCTATCTCCTTGTGACTATGTAACCGAAAGGTATATGTGAGGGGTCTAGCTTCTAACAACTCAAAAGCCAGTATACAGGCCAGGTTGGTGGAAAGGAAAGTTTCTTGTATTTCAAATGCCAGCAACTGGCAGGGAGGGTGGTGGACATCTGTACAAGGGCCGACTCCGCTCACTCCATGATAAGAAGAGGGTGAGAGCTTCTATAGACAGAGCTGGGGTGGGGGGAGGTTATATACAGAAAGAGCACAGTCATCTCTAACAGTCATCTTCAAATTGGTCATCAGTGGTCTGATTAGCATCATCTTGGTTGCTTTCAGTTCAGTTCAGTTGCTCAGTTGAGTCCGAATCTTTGCGACCCCGTGTGCTGCAGCACACCAGGCTTTGCTGTCCATCATCAGCTCCCAGAGCTTGCTCATACTCATGTCCATTGAGTCGGTGATGCCATCCAAAACATCCACTGGTTGTTTTAGGTACAGTTAATCTTCAGTGCTGGGGCGGACTTGTTCCCGTGTCTTTGCGGTCAGTTCTCAGAACTGTGGGTGCACAAGTCCCGGGTGCAGTGTGCTCATCATGTGGCCACTGCTCCACCTGGTGTTCTGTGTCTGTAAGACGCTCCCGGGACAGGGCTCAGAATATCACCCATAACCCTTGAGAGAACTAAAGGGCCTTACTGTGCTTAATGACCACATTACTATTATTTAGTCTCCTCTGAATGTTTTCCTTTGTTTCCACGTTTCTCGCTTCTCCAGTTAAACATATTCTTTGACTAAAGTTTTCCACAGGCAAAAGGCAGGCAGAAGACATGGTCAGGGGCAAGGATCATAGAGTCCTCTCTGTTTCAACCACAACCCTAGGGCCCCCTCGGGACTTGGAAGGGGCTGGAGCAAGGAGAGGCTCTGAAGAACACGCTTCATTAACTTCATTATTAACCCACCTCTGCTCAGAGCTGATGTAATTACCAACTGCAGAGCTATTGAGTTCTTGTAGGTGGTGATTCTTAAACCACTGAAACCTAAGTTTAGCGCCTCTGGGGTGGCACTCAGAGTTCAAAGCCTAAGTGGTTGCTCAGACTCAAAGTCTATGAACTGAGGCGCTATTGAAATTGGAGCTTTGGTGCAGCTGAGTCCTGCCTGCAGACCAGCCTAAGAACACTGGAAATACAGCACAATGTGTTCCTCCTTTAACATCAAAGACTCTATGAACAAATCTCTTTTCCTTGTAATCGAATGCTTCCCAATCTGGGCATGCTAACCATGGTGCCTGCAGTCTGCAGGCATTGTCTGAGGCCTTGCCAGGGCCTAGGATTGGAGTGAGGCCTGTGCCTGTGTATAAGCTCTGTATTTCCCCTCTCTATAACTTAACAGATACTCAGCTAATATTTACTGAATGGCTGAGTGGCATTGTACTAAATGTTGAAGAGAAATTGTCTTAAATATAAAGAAATGTTTCTGGGGACATCATTTAGCTAATATTTTTGTTTTACAAGCATTTGTTTCTGACAATTAGCAAGGCAAAATTTTATTTTCACAAACAAGCAGCTTATCACCAACAAATATGTCACAATGAACACTGCAAATTTCTATCTCTAAGGATACACAAGACAAACCACAAAGTACTTACATGTGGCTTCTTAGTAAGTCTTAATCAAAACCAACTGAGGAGACAGGATATTCATATGGCTTATCATTGGCAGTTTTTTCATTAAAATCACACAGCAATATCAGAGGAAGATAATTTGCTCTTAAAAATGTACATCTGCACCATCGATATGACATAAGGAAGGAGATGAGGGGCCAAAAGATTTCTTTGGCTTAAAATAACAGACAGCTTAATTAGTCTTTCACTTTTTGAAGGAGAGTCCTCTTGGGCTGATCTTGAAAGATGATGTGGAGACCAGGACAACTGAACTGTTCTGCAAAGCAGTTAGAACTGTAAACTGTTCATTTTGGATAATGCTGCACTTTGAGTCCCTTCTTGTTACTTTTTGTGAATCTACTGTAGGTTTTTATATTTTTGTTGCCACATGGCTCTCATAAAACATCTTAGAGGGACAACAGCATATACTACACTGATAACAAGTTAATTCCAATGACATGCAAAAGCTCTACCTTTTTATCCCCTTCTAAGCATTTTGTTTTTGATGTCAATTTACCTCTCTATATATTGTGTGTCCACTAACAAAATATTTTTCTCTATAGCTATTTTAATACTTTCTTTAGACTAAAGCTAACTGGTTAGCACACTACCATATTCCAGTGTTAGAGTATGCTGAATTGGATTCAGTATTTATATTTACAAGTCTGTTGCATATTTCTACTTCTTTCATATAAAAATTAGCATCCTTCATTTAGTTTGAAGAATTGCCCTCAGCAATCTTGCAAGACAAGCCTAATGTTGGTGAATTCCACCAACTGTTATTTTCCTCAACAGGATATTCATGATTTGACTTTACATTGGGAAAGTCTTTATATCGTCTTCATTTATGAAAAACAACCTTCCTGAGAAAATTATTTTTGGTTGATAGGTTTTTGTTTTTTTTTTTCATAAGATTGAATATATCATCCTTTCTCTCCTGAGCTGTCAGGTTTTTACTAAGAAGTCCACTGATACTTTTAAGGGAATTTCTTTTTTCTGAGCATTTACTTTCCTCTTGCTGCTTATAAAATTCTCTCCTTTTCTTGATTACATGTGTCTTGGGGATGATCACTTTGAATGCTAAGGAGTGGCCTATTAGCTACATGAACTTGGATGTCTAAGTCTCATCAGATTTGGGGCTTTTCTGGTATTATTTCTTGAAGGACAATCTCTGTCACTTTCTCCCTCTCTTCCCCTTCCGGGACTCCAATAACTTGCAGGTTGTTTCTGTGAATGTTACCCCGTAGTTCACACAGGTTCTTTCACACTTTTTCATTCCTCTTTTCCTTTGTCCCCTGGCTGGGTATCTCGATGATCCTGTCTTCTAAGTTACAGGGTCTTCTGCTGTTGTTGATGCTCTAGGCAGCATTGTTCATTTTGTTGCATTTCATTCATTGTAGCCTTAAGCAACTGATCCAACCAGTCCATCCTAAAGGAAATCAGTCCTGCATATTCACTGGAAGGACTGATGCTGAAGCTGAAACTCCAATATTTTGACAAGCTGATGCGAAGATCTGACTCATTAGGAAAGACCCTAATGCTGCGAGAGATTGAGGGCAGGAGGAGAAGGGGACGACAGGGGATGAAACGGCTGGATGATGGCATCACCGACTCAATGGACGTGAGTTTGGGCAAACTCTAGGAGTGGGTGATGGGCAGGGAAGCCTGGCGTGCTGCAGTTCATGGGGTCGCAGAGTCAGACACGAGTGAACCACCGAACTGAACTGAATCTTAAGCATCTGAATTTCTGTTTGGTTCATTTTTCTGTTTTGTTCCTTCTGTTATTCTCTTTGCCTCACTGCAAATCTTGAGGGATCTGAGTTCCCCTACTGGCATTGAATCCAGACCACAGCAGCAAATGCATCGAATGCTAACCACAAAACCATCAGCAAAGTCCCTGTTTACTTCCTTTTTTATGATTTCTAGCTCTGTTAAAAGAAAAATCTGAATATATTCTGTGAAGTAACACCCTAGCTCAACAATTACTGAGCCCTAGCTCAACAATTACTGAGACTGAGCTCTAGGACCCGCAAATCACAAGTAGGAGGTGATGCTGCAACCCTTGAAGCCTGGGTGCCTAGAACCTGTTCACAAAAAGAGAAGCCCTCACATAGATAAACCTCTACACAAAGAAGAGTAGAGCCTGCTTGCTGCATTTAGAGAAAGCCCAACAAAGATTGTAGCAACAAAGATTCAGTGCAACCAAAAATTAAAAACAATAATAATGATGATGATAATTTTTTAAATCTTATTTTCTTCATATGTTGTCTTCCTGAATTTAATTGTTTATCTGTGATTTTTTGGAGTTCACTGAGCTTCTTGGCATGTGTGCCTTATTTCATCATATGTCATCTATTTCATCACTTCCCAAGGGAATAGCCATGAGAGCTGCCCTGGAAGAAGCCCTGGGCATCTTCCCATCCCCAAGCACAGACTAGAACTATGAACAGTGCAAGTGTGAGTGTAGGTTGGAGCCCTAGAAACCGTCCAGAATCATCAACCAAGTAACTGGGTGGGTCCAGCTCACAACCAGGCCAGCACTCTCAGGTTTTATATTAGTTCAGCAGCTTCTCCAGATGTCCACAATGGAATTGACTGGGGGGTAGTGGTGCAGGGGGGGATGAAGGGGTAGTGCTGTGTAAATGTAATCTTTACTTTGCCACTTCTTCATGACAGCTCTCTCTACCCTGAGGAGTCACATCAGGATCACAATTACATTTTCAGTAGTAACCAGATTAAAGAAATCTTGAAACAATCTTGAAACATCTGAAAAATAGATGTTTTCTAAGAAGCACCTTGGTCTGAAATTCTTCCTCTAAGAGATCAGTCATGTCAGATGTCTCCATCCATATCTCTGAAACATATATAGCCAAATGTTCCTGATCTTTCTATCTACATCCATTCTTCTGGGTCCCTTCTGCCTAGGTCTCCACTTTCTTGCCCTCTTGTCCCACCTGAATACAGGGTGTGGGTGAGCACCAAGTTGCCTTCCATGTTGACATAAGGAAGGAGATGAGGGGCCAAAAGATTTCTTTGGCTTAAAATAACAGACAGCTTAATTAGTCTTTCACTTTTTGAAGGAGAGTCCTCTTGGGCTGATCTTGAAAGATGATGTGGAGACCAGGACAACTGAACTGTTCTGCAAAGCAGTTAGAACTGTAAACTGTTCATTTTGGATAATGCTGCACTTTGAGTCCCTTCTTGTTACTTTTTGTGAATCTACTGTAGGTTTTTATATTTTTGTTGCCACATGGCTCTCATAAAACATCTTAGAGGGACAACAGCATATACTACACTGATAACAAGTTAATTCCAATGACATGCAAAAGCTCTACCTTTTTATCCCCTTCTAAGCATTTTGTTTTTGATGTCAATTTACCTCTCTATATATTGTGTGTCCACTAACAAAATATTTTTCTCTATAGCTATTTTAATACTTTCTTTAGACTAAAGCTAACTGGTTAGCACACTACCATATTCCAGTGTTAGAGTATGCTGAATTGGATTCAGTATTTATATTTACAAGTCTGTTGCATATTTCTACTTCTTTCATATAAAAATTAGCATCCTTCATTTAGTTTGAAGAATTGCCCTCAGCAATCTTGCAAGACAAGCCTAATGTTGGTGAATTCCACCAACTGTTATTTTCCTCAACAGGATATTCATGATTTGACTTTACATTGGGAAAGTCTTTATATCGTCTTCATTTATGAAAAACAACCTTCCTGAGAAAATTATTTTTGGTTGATAGGTTTTTGTTTTTTTTTTTCATAAGATTGAATATATCATCCTTTCTCTCCTGAGCTGTCAGGTTTTTACTAAGAAGTCCACTGATACTTTTAAGGGAATTTCTTTTTTCTGAGCATTTACTTTCCTCTTGCTGCTTATAAAATTCTCTCCTTTTCTTGATTACATGTGTCTTGGGGATGATCACTTTGAATGCTAAGGAGTGGCCTATTAGCTACATGAACTTGGATGTCTAAGTCTCATCAGATTTGGGGCTTTTCTGGTATTATTTCTTGAAGGACAATCTCTGTCACTTTCTCCCTCTCTTCCCCTTCCGGGACTCCAATAACTTGCAGGTTGTTTCTGTGAATGTTACCCCGTAGTTCACACAGGTTCTTTCACACTTTTTCATTCCTCTTTTCCTTTGTCCCCTGGCTGGGTATCTCGATGATCCTGTCTTCTAAGTTACAGGGTCTTCTGCTGTTGTTGATGCTCTAGGCAGCATTGTTCATTTTGTTGCATTTCATTCATTGTAGCCTTAAGCAACTGATCCAACCAGTCCATCCTAAAGGAAATCAGTCCTGCATATTCACTGGAAGGACTGATGCTGAAGCTGAAACTCCAATATTTTGACAAGCTGATGCGAAGATCTGACTCATTAGGAAAGACCCTAATGCTGCGAGAGATTGAGGGCAGGAGGAGAAGGGGACGACAGGGGATGAAACGGCTGGATGATGGCATCACCGACTCAATGGACGTGAGTTTGGGCAAACTCTAGGAGTGGGTGATGGGCAGGGAAGCCTGGCGTGCTGCAGTTCATGGGGTCGCAGAGTCAGACACGAGTGAACCACCGAACTGAACTGAATCTTAAGCATCTGAATTTCTGTTTGGTTCATTTTTCTGTTTTGTTCCTTCTGTTATTCTCTTTGCCTCACTGCAAATCTTGAGGGATCTGAGTTCCCCTACTGGCATTGAATCCAGACCACAGCAGCAAATGCATCGAATGCTAACCACAAAACCATCAGCAAAGTCCCTGTTTACTTCCTTTTTTATGATTTCTAGCTCTGTTAAAAGAAAAATCTGAATATATTCTGTGAAGTAACACCCTAGCTCAACAATTACTGAGCCCTAGCTCAACAATTACTGAGACTGAGCTCTAGGACCCGCAAATCACAAGTAGGAGGTGATGCTGCAACCCTTGAAGCCTGGGTGCCTAGAACCTGTTCACAAAAAGAGAAGCCCTCACATAGATAAACCTCTACACAAAGAAGAGTAGAGCCTGCTTGCTGCATTTAGAGAAAGCCCAACAAAGATTGTAGCAACAAAGATTCAGTGCAACCAAAAATTAAAAACAATAATAATGATGATGATAATTTTTTAAATCTTATTTTCTTCATATGTTGTCTTCCTGAATTTAATTGTTTATCTGTGATTTTTTGGAGTTCACTGAGCTTCTTGGCATGTGTGCCTTATTTCATCATATGTCATCTATTTCATCACTTCCCAAGGGAATAGCCATGAGAGCTGCCCTGGAAGAAGCCCTGGGCATCTTCCCATCCCCAAGCACAGACTAGAACTATGAACAGTGCAAGTGTGAGTGTAGGTTGGAGCCCTAGAAACCGTCCAGAATCATCAACCAAGTAACTGGGTGGGTCCAGCTCACAACCAGGCCAGCACTCTCAGGTTTTATATTAGTTCAGCAGCTTCTCCAGATGTCCACAATGGAATTGACTGGGGGGTAGTGGTGCAGGGGGGGATGAAGGGGTAGTGCTGTGTAAATGTAATCTTTACTTTGCCACTTCTTCATGACAGCTCTCTCTACCCTGAGGAGTCACATCAGGATCACAATTACATTTTCAGTAGTAACCAGATTAAAGAAATCTTGAAACAATCTTGAAACATCTGAAAAATAGATGTTTTCTAAGAAGCACCTTGGTCTGAAATTCTTCCTCTAAGAGATCAGTCATGTCAGATGTCTCCATCCATATCTCTGAAACATATATAGCCAAATGTTCCTGATCTTTCTATCTACATCCATTCTTCTGGGTCCCTTCTGCCTAGGTCTCCACTTTCTTGCCCTCTTGTCCCACCTGAATACAGGGTGTGGGTGAGCACCAAGTTGCCTTCCATGAACTTGAAGATATATATGAACTGATATAATTCACTTAGAAGGAGAGATCCTTGGAGAGACAAGAAATAGCAGCATCCTGAAGAAATAGTAGGAAGAGATGGAGGAGAAAGAATGGATTTATAAGGATTGGATAATCAAATAGACATGGGAGATGAGCAAAGAGGTGTTTGTAAAGGAATAAATGAGAGATGAAAAAGGAAGAGGTAGTTATGTATAGTTAGATTTTTAATTGGCCTGTGAATATTGAGGCAGGATAAGGAAAGCTGTATCCATCCATTCTTCCCCACCAGCCAACCTTCCACTTTGAAACTCACACCCAGTCTAGGGTTCAAGAACAAGTTACAAACTCAGAGATGTTTAGAACTGTTTTTTTTTTCCCCCATGAGTTCATCTTGTTAGGAAGGGGTGTGTGGATGTAGACTAAGTTTACATCCTTTTCTAAATAAGAGTGACCTGGAGCACTTGTGAGCATGCCCTCATTAGCCTCTAAGATAGGTGAGAAAGCAGGTCAGCTCACTCATCTTGCATTTCCTTCGAGGAGGATGGCATGTGAAGGCCAATCCTCTAAAAGCATTTGACATGGAACTTGCTAAATTAACAGCAGAACAAAAAGTTAATTCATTCAGAATATTCCATTTTGAGCAATTTTCATATGACACAATTACAGGTCAGCACTACTCTACTGAAATATAGGCAATTAGAATATCTGAGGCTTCATCTCATATTTAATACAGCATCACGAGAAAGTCACTGAGAATGTTCCCAGGGCACTGAGTTCAGCATCATCATACCCAGTGTCCCCTTTCTTCTCCTGGAGCAGCCAGAGGCTCTCTTCTCTTTCCCCAGGACAAGTAGCCTCTCTGGAGAAGTCCAGACAGGAGCCTGAAATAGAAAAGAGAAGTTTGATTAGAACTGAAACACGAGGATGGGACAGAACCCTCTGGTGAAAGGGAGTCAAGCAAGTGCTTATGACAAAGCATCCCTGGGATCCAGGTGTGGGGAGGGAGGCTCAGGCTATATAACATGAGTCCCAGTGAGGATGGATCCCAGCTGTCCTCTCAGATCCAGTTCATGTGATATCCTGGGACTAAGTGCATGTGGAAATCCTGCATCACTGGAGACCTGTTTCCAGGCAACACAATACCAAGGAGATGCCCAGCAATGGTAAGAATCATAAAAAGGAATTTAAATGTTCTCCTTCACAGGTGATAGATGCAAAGTCACAATAAGAGGGAGACTGGAAACAGGAAAAATCTGAATTCCTCACTCACAACTCAAGTCTACTCTTAGTTAACTTGACCCTTGTTCCCAAATATCCACAAATAGTATCACAGGTGCAGCCACGGATATCTCCTCCCCAGAAACTACACAGGCCCTCAGATGGAGAAATACTCTCTTCTAGAGAATGAGTATCTTCTTGCAGCTATTGAAATATCAGTTTATTGTGATCCACACAGTCAAAAGCTTTGGCATAGTTAATAAAGCAGAAATAGATGTTTCTCTGGAACTCTCTTGCTTTTTCAATGATCCAGTGAATTTTGGCAACTGGATCTCTGGTTCCTCTGCCTTTTCTAAAACCAGCTTGAACATCTGGAAGTTCACAGTTCACATATTGCTGAAGCCTGGCTTGGACAATTTTGAGCATTATTTTACTAGTGTGTGAGATGAGTTCAGTTGTGCGGTAGTTTGAGTATTCTTTGTCATTGCCTTTCTTTGGGGTTGGAATGAAACTGACCATTCCCAATCCTGTATCCACTGCTAAGCTTTCCAAATTTGCTGGCATATTGAGTGCAGCACTTTCACAGCATCATCTTTTAGGATTTGAAAGAACTCAACTGGTATTCATCACCTCCACTAGCTTTGTTCGTAGTGATGCTTCCTAAGGCCCACTTGACTTCACATTCCAGGATATCTGGCTCTAGGTTAGTGATCACATCATCGTGATTATCTAGGTCATGAAGATTTTTTTGTATAGTTCTTCTGTGTATTCTTGCTAGCTCTTCTTAATATCTTCTTGCAGCTACTGAAATATCAGTTTATTATGATCCACAGTCAAAGACTTTGGCATTGTTAATAAAGCAGAAATAGATGTTTCTCTGGAACTCTCTTGCTTTTTCAATGATCCAGTGAATTTTGGCAATTTGATCTCTGATTCCTCTGCCTTTTCTAAAACCAGCTTGAACAATGGAAGTTCACGGTTCACATAATGCTTCTGTTAGGTCCATAAAATTTCTGTCCTTTATTGTACCCATCTTTGCATGAAATATTCCCTTGGTATCTGTAATTTTCTTGATGAGATCTCTAGTCGTTTCCATCCATTGTTTTCCTCTGTTTCTTTGCATTGAAGGAAGGCTTTCAAATCTCTCCTTGCTATTGTTTGGAACTCTGTATTCAAATGTATATATCTTTCCTTTTCTCCTTTGGTTTCACTTCTCTTCTTTTCCCAGCTATTTGTAAGGCCTCCTCATATCTAAGGAGGCTTCTGAGGAGGCCATTTTGCCTTTTTGCATTTCTTTTTCTTGAGGATGGTCTTGATCCCTGCCTCCTGTACAATGTCACGAACCTCCGTCCATAATTCATCAGGCACTCTGCCTATCAGACTTAATCCCCTGAATCTATTTGTCACTTCTACTGTATAATCATAAGGAATTAGATTTAGGTCATTCCTGAATGGTCTAGTGGGTTTCTCTACTTTCTTCAATTTAAGTCTGAATTTGGCAATAAGGAGTTCATGATCTGAGCCACAGTCAGCTCCCGGTCTTGTTTTTGCTGACTGTATAGAGCGTCTCCATCTTTGGCTGCAAAGAATATAATCAATCTGATTTTGGTACTGACCATCTGATTATATCCACATGTAGAGTCCTCTCTTGTGTTCTTGGAAGAAGGTGTTTGTTATGACCAGTGCCATCTCTTGGCAAAACTCTATTAGTCTTTCCCTTGCCTCATTTTGTACTCCATGGCCAAATTTGCCTGTTACTCCAGGTATCTCTTGACTTCCTACTTTTGCATTCCAGTCCCTTATAATGAAAAGGACATCTTTTTTAGGTGATAGTTCTAAAAAGTCATGAGAGTCTTCATAAGATGAAAACTTCAGCTTCTTGAGCATTACTGATTTGGCGTAGACCTGGATTACTGTGATATTGAATGGTTTGCCTTCATGTATGCAACAGTGCAAAGATATTATTAAAACACTTGTTCCACCTTTGAATTTGGTTCAGTTCAGTCACTCAGTCATGCCTGACTCTCTGTGACCCCATGGACTGCAGCACACCAGGTTTCCTAACACCAACTCCCAGAGCTTGCTCAAACTCATATTCATTGAGTCAGTGATGCCATCCAACCATCTCATCCTTTGTCATCTCCTTCTCCTCCTGCCTTTAATCTTGCCCAGCCTCAGGGTCTTTTCTAAGGAGTCAGTTCTTCACATCAGTTGGCCAAGGTAATGGAGATTCTATTTCAGCTCAGTCCTACCAATGACTATTCAAGATTGATTTCCTTGCCATCCAAAGGTCTCTGAAGAGTCTTCTCCAACACTACAGTTCAAAAGCATCAATTCTTCAGCACTTAGCTTTCTTTTAAATATGCGCAGTTAATCGATAAGTTTCCCTTTTGGCCATGACACGATGTTTGTGGGATCTTAGTTCCTTGACCAGGGTTGAACCTAGGCCCTAGCAGTGAAAGTGCAGAATCCTAACCTCTGGACCACCAGGAAGTTCCATAATCTATAAATCTTCATGCAAGTATGTCACATATAAAGTGATAAGTTTATGTCACATTATGGAGACATAAATGCCAAAAGCAGAGTGATTCCTCACTCCTTACAAGGAGTCTGACAGCATTAAATATGGCATATGGTCAAGATGATGCTACCAAATGTATGAGATTACCTATATTTTGAATCTCTAGGAAGGCTGGGCATTGAGGAGCACAAATCCACTCTTTCCAGATAGAAAGACTGCAGGAGATCAACTGACCCCATTCACCAGTCTGAGACGACCTCACCCCATCATCTTTCTCTAGGGGCACTTCTTCCTCACTCCCTTGAAAGGCAGGAGGAGTTCCAGGGTCTGGTACTTCTTCAGCATCATCATAATTTTCAGCAGGGACATCAGTCCTCTGATCTGGGGGATACAAGAGCAGACAAGGTAGTGTATGAAACCACAGTAAGTGGGTTGTTCTGGGGAATACTGAAGATACCTTCTGACCTAGAGTTTCTGAGTTTCTGAATAGAGACACCAGTCACTCCTTGCTTCAAAAGACTCTTTTCTCTAAGACCATGTTTCATTTTGATGTGTCCATAAGCCAAAACATGATTTTATATATCCTAATATTTTCTGATGGAAACTACGTATCTCAAAGCAACTCTTCCACCCTTGAGCATTACTAAAGGACTTTGACAAATTGTGCTTTACAGATGTTATTTTTAAAAAACATTGTGTGCCTGTGGTGATTCTGGACACAGAGAGACCAGCCCCAACGTGAGACATCACAGAACAGCCAGAGAAGGAAAAGGACGAACCCCATCTGGACACAAGGGATGCCTCTGGTCCATCAAAGGAAAACCATTCCCCTTAAATCTCCCCTGAGAAAAACTTTCCTCCTCAAAGCCCCGCTGAAGCAGGTCCACCTCTGTTTCCTGGAGCAGACCTGTAGTCACTTGTCCTCACCATCTCTGGTGTAATACGGCAGTTTAGTCAGTGAGAAATCTGATGGAAGCCTCATGTGGAGACAAATATCACACAACACACAGAACGACCCTCACCACACCCACGGGACCTGTGTTAAGGCTGAGAAGGGACGGGCCTGGCTTCTGCAGTGTAGACAGAGGCTGGGAGATCACGGGGCTCTGAAAGGCCATCCTGCCTCTCTGGAGGAGCCGTCTCTGTGAGCCTGGGGCACACATGGGGCCTGCAGATGCTGAGAAGATGTGCATAGCCAGTGGGTGGTGACAACCAGAGATGCCAGGATGGCAGACAGAGACACTCACCTAGGCTGCCCAGACCTTCCTTCTGTGTCAGAAGGTAATCGAGCTCCTCATACATGGCTTCAGCAAGAGCATCTTCATAGCTAGATAAGGCTGAGAGATCATGCAGCAGATCAGAGGAGCTTCCCCAGATACCCCGATCCAGCCAGCCCACCTTCATCTCCCTGGAGCTCGCATGGGGGCTGCCAGGGCCTCAGCATCGTCTCCTACCCCGTGCATCATGTCAGCACTTTCTCCCCTCATCTGACCTTGATTACAGCTCAGCGTCAACTCTGTCTGGTCTCACAGGAGAGGCCATGAGTCATGAGAGTTCACACCCCAGTCCTAAGAACCTCTGTCTACTCAGCCCTTAGAGCTCAGCATGGAGCACATGGAGTCTGCAGACTCAGAACAGTACCTGGCCCAGGTTCCCCTCCTCACACCTGCCCCAGCTCCTGCCTCCACACACTCTCCCTGGTCCCCAGGTCCCCCTGCAGCCCACCTCTGCACTCTGCTCTCCATCTGAGCAGCTGAGTCACCAGGATGATGAGGACCAGGAAGAGAAGAGCCCCCAGGATAAGGCAGAGGACCCCCGGCAAGGAGAAGATGCCAGGGAGAGAATTTGAGGTTGTTCTGGTCCCTAAGACCAGGAAAAAGGGCTGGAGACAGTCTTGGGCACAGAGAAATCGCCTGTGTCAGCATTTTCAAGAGCTCCAGACAATGGCATCTCAGCCTCAGACAGTGTCAGGGCTCCCCTGGGGTCTCATCCTGAGACAAGTCAACTGCACTCTGGCCAGTGTGGCCTGAGGCAGAGCTGGGGATTGTCAGGGAGCTGCCCTGCCAGGACAGCCTCTGAGAACCCAACTCATCCCCTCTCCTTGGGCTTCAGGAGACAGCATCAAACATCCAAGGACCTGCACCTACTGATGAGGAACAACACTCAGGGGCAGGTGGGAGTTCCTTAGATTCTCCAACATGGGAACAGACTTCCTTGGCCCCGGGCATGAGAACATTTGACCCTGGACATCAAGGCAGGGGATTGCCCCAGTGTAATGCCCTGGCTGCTCCCCAGCAGCCACGGCTCCTCAGACTCTTGCCTCTCCTGAGTTGTCAGAGAGCCCACAGAACAGGTCCCCGGTATTTGAGTATTCTGCCCTGCCCGTGGATGGATCACAGTACCTGCTGTAGTTGTGGGCAATGTTGTCCCTGCACCTAAAGAGAAAAACAGTAGTGTGGGGAAGAGGAATTGGCCAGAACGCAGGCAAACCTTTTCCCTCCTGAGCCTGAAATCACCCCTCAGTCTCCACAGCATCAGTGTCCAGTCCACTCAGCTCCCTCATCCTAGATCAGAGCCCCAGCACCCGGGATGTCTGAACACAAACTCCCCACAATGCCCGGGGCAACCCCCTGCCCCGCCTCACCGCACAGCCCCAGCTCATCCAGGGTGGTCCCTGAGCCCCTCACTCACCAGAGCACCTCACGCCAGCATTCTCCTCGTGCTTGCAGTCGCTCTGCCCCCAGGGCTCTGCAGCACAGTCCCACAGGGAGGCATCCTGGCCCCCGCACCACACCTCATCCAGCCAAAATTTGTATTGAGAAGATGTAGTAATAATAAACAAAAGACTTAAAATATATATAAAAGGTTTGAAATTGAGAAAAATAAAATATAAATTCAAAAAAACCAGAAAGGTAAATAGTACCTGTCATAACGCATCGATATTTCTATATTCTTTCCAGATCATCCTATCAAAACTCCTACCCACTCTTTGCAGAGAACCTCTGAGAAAACGATGGCAGGACCTCTGTGATCAGGTTGCTCATTTTCATGGTCAAAGACTATACCACCTCTCAATTCACAGGGTTTAATTGTAGGAAAAACATCATCAATAAAAGGTCTCATAGTTTAATGCCTATTTGGCCTTCAAATGAAAAAGACAAAGAGATGAACAAAGAGAAGCAAGGAAGGGAGTGAGGCTTTGCTTTTGAAGTATCTGATCCTACATTCTCTTAACTATGGGTTTCAGGCAACATCCAGCGTACCATTCAAGGTGTACCTGAATGGGTGTGTGTGTGTGTGTGTGTGTGTGTGTGTGTGGAGGTGGAGGGAAGGAGAAAGAGAAACAGAGAGAGAAATGTTGAAGGAATAAGGTGCTATGGTTTGACTATTTGTCGCCCTCGCCAACATTTATTTATTTCATTCAAAATTTATTGCTGAAATCTCAGTTCCCAATGTAACAGTATTTAGTGGTGGAGCCTTCTCAAACTCTTCCAAAAACAGAAGAAAGGAACACTTCCAAATTCATTTTATGAAGCCAACATTAGTCTGATACTGAAGCAGATAAGGACACCATGAGAAAAGAAAATTACAGGCTAATACTCTGATAAATACAGGTGCAAAAATTGTCAACAAAATATTAGAAAACAGAACGTGACAATACACTAAAAGAATCATACACCATGATCAAGTGATATTTGCTCCAAGGATACAAGGATATTTCAACATTCACAAATTAATCAATGTGATACACCAAATAAACACAATGAAAGTAAAAATCACATCCTCAAAGGAGGCAGAGAAAGGGTTTGACGAATTCAACATCCACTTACAGTAAAAACTCTTTTACAAAGTAGGCATAGAAGGATTGCATCTCAACATAATTAAGGCCATATGAAAAGTACACAGCTAACATCATATTTGACTGTAAAAAAACAAAAGCTTTTCCTCTGAAATCAGACACAAGACAAAAATGTCTACTCTCACCACTTTTATTCAACTTATTTTTGGTAGTCCTGTCCAGATCCATCAGGCAATAAAAAGAAAATGAAGATATCCAAATCTGAAAGGAAGAGGCAAAATTGACACTATTTGCAGATTGAAAAGTGAAAGTGTTGTCACTCAGTAGTGTCTGACTCTTTATGACCCCAAGGACTGCAGCCTGCCAGACTCCTCTGTCCACTGGGATTCTCCAGGCAACAATACTGGAGTGGGTTGCCATTCCTTCCTCCAGGGGATCTTCCTGACCTAGGGACTGAACCTGGGTCTCTTGCATTGCACACAGATTTTCTACCATCAGAGTTATGAGGAAAGAAACCCCCTTAAATGATATTATATGTAGAAAACACTAAAGACTTCAGCAAAAATATGAGAACTAATACACTCAGTAAAGTTGTAGAAGAAACATCTGTATACAAAAAATTATATGCATTTCTTTTCACTAACAACAAACTGCTATAAGAGAAACTGAGAAAAAAAATCTATTTACATTTGCATGAAGCTGAATAAAATACCTAGGAATAAATTTAACCATGGAGGTGAAGACTTGTACACTGAAAACTATAAACACATTGTTGAAAGATACTGAAGATGACTCAAATAAATGGAAAGATATTCTGTGCTCATGGATTGGGAGCTTTAATATTATTAACATGCCCATACTACCCAAAGCAATCTACAGATTCACTGCAATCCTGATCAAAATTCCAGTGGAAATTTTCACAGATACAGAAGAAACAATCCTAATTTCTCTTGGAACCACAAAAGACGTTCAATACAAAAGCAATCTTGAGAAAGAATAACAAAGCTAGAAGTGTCATGCTTCCTGATTTCAAACTATATTACAAAGCTATATTAATCAATACAGTATATCGCTGGTATAAAAATGAACACAGAGATCAATGGAACAGAATAGAGAGTCCATAAATAAACCCACATTTCTGTGATCAATTAATTTTTGACAAAGAAGCCAAGAATATACAGTGGGAAAAGAACAGTTTTTTCACTGAATGGCACTGGAAAAACTGGACAGCCACATGCAAAAAATGAAACTGGACCACTATCTTACACCATTCACAAAAAATAATTCAAAATAGATTAAAGACTTGATCACAAGTCCTGAAGCCATAAAATTTCTACAGGAAAACACAGAAAATAAAATCCTTAACACCAGTCTTTGTGATGGTTTTTTGGATTTGGCACCAAAAGCAAAGGGAACAAGAGTAAAAACAAGCAGTTGTGATGACATAAGGCTAAAAAGCTTCTGCCCAATTAAGGAAACCATCAACAAAGTTAAAAAACCCCCTATAGAACTGGAGAAAATATTTGTATATTATATTTCTTGTAAGGATTATTATTCAAAATACCCAAGGAACTCATACAGTTCAGTAGCATAAAAAACAAACAATCTGATTTTTTTTAATGGGCAGAGAACCTGAACAGACATTTTTTTTTAAAGAATACATACAACTTGCCAGTAGGCACATGAAAACGTGCTCAACACTATTAATCATCAGAAAATACAAATCAAAACCACAATTAGATATCACCTCAGATCCTCTAGAAAGGCTTTTATGCAAAAGAAGAAATAACAGAGGTTGAGGAGAATGTGAAGAGACAGGAAAGCTTTTGCACAGTTAGAGGGAATGTAAGTTGATGCAGCCCCTATGGAAACAGTATTGAGGTGCATCAAAAATTAAAAATAGAGCTGCCATATGATTTAGCAATTTCACTTTGGAGTATTTATATGAAGGAAACAAAAACACTAACTCGAAACCCCAATGTTCACTGCACCAGCATATGTTCAGTTGCTAGGCTCTGTCTGACTCTTTGCAACCCCATGGGCTGCAGCATGCCAGGCTCCTCTGTCCTTCACTATCTCCCAAAGTTTGCTCAAATTCCTGTCCACTGAACTGGTGATGCTATCTAACTATCTCATCCTCTGTGCCCCCCTTTTTCTTCTGCCTTCAATATTTCCCAGCATCAGGGTCTTTTCCAATGAGTCAGCTCTTCTCATCAGGTGGCCAAAGTATTGGAGCTTCAGCTTCAGCATCAGTCCTTAAAGTGAATATTCAGGGTTGATTTCCTTTAGGATTGAGTGGTTTGATCTCCTTGCTGCCCAAAGGACTGTCAATTCAACTGTGACATCCAAGCCACAATTCAAAAGAATCAACTCTTTTTAGCTTCTTCTATAACCCACTCTCACATCCAGATATGACTACTGGAAAAAATATAGGAACTTTCTCAGCAAAGTGATGTCTCTTTTTAATACCTTGTCTAGGTTTCTCACAGAGGAGCAAGTCTCTAATCTCATGGCTGCAGTCACCGTCAGCAGCGATTTGGGAGTCCAAGAAAAGAAAATCTGTCACTGTTTCCACTTTCTCCCCTTTTATTTGCCACGAAGTGCTGATGATCTTAGTTTTTAGAATGTTGAGCTGTAAGCCAGCTTTTTCACTCTCCTCTTTCACCCTCAATGAGAGGCTCTCTAGTTCCTCTTTGCTTTCTGCTATTAGAGTGGTATCATCTGTATATCTGAGGTTGTTGATATTTCTCACAGCAATCTTGATTCCAGCTTGTGATTCATCCAGCCTGGCATTTCCTATGATGTTCTCTGCATATAAGTTAAATAAACAGGATGATCATATACAGATTTGATGAACACATTTCCCACTGTACAAGCAGTCAATTGTTTCATGTCCAGTTCCAACAGCTGCTTTTTGATTTGCATACAGTTTCTCTGCAGGCAGGTAAGGTGCTCTGGTATTCTCATCTCTTTAAGAATTTTCCACAGTTCATTGTTATCCACATAGTCAAAGGCTTTATGTAGTCAATGAAGCAGATGTTTCTCTGGAATTCTCTGGCTTATTGTATGATCCAACAAATGTTGGCAATTTGATCTCTGGTTTCTCTGCCTTTTCTAAACCCAGCTTGTACATCTCAGAAGTTCTCAGTTCACTTACTGCTGAAGACTAGCTTGAAAGACTTTGAGCATAACCTTGCTAACATGTGAAATGAGCACAACTGTGAGGCAGTTTGGCCATTCAATGGCATTGCCCTTCTTTGAGATTGAAATGAAAACTGACCTTCTCCACTCCTGTGGCCACTGATGAATCTTCCAAATTTGCTGATGTATTGACTGCAGCACTCTAACAGTATTACCTTTTGGTATTTTATAGCAATATATATGAGTCAAACAATGTAAGTGTTCACTGATGAATGGATAAAGAAAATGTAATATAGACTTATATTCATCCATAAAAAAGAAGAAAATCTTGCCAGTTTCAACAACATGGAAGGACCTCGAGGGCATTATGCTAAGTGAAACAAATCAGACAGAGAAAGAAAAATACCATATAATCTCATTTATATGTGTAATATTAAAACAAAAAGCAAGTTCAGAGATGCTGAGTGGTTGGTGGCTGCCAGAAGTGGGGGATTTGGTGCAGGCAAAGGTAATCAAAAGGTATAAATTTGAACTATAAAATGAATAGGTGAAGAGATATACAGCATGGTGACTATAGTGAATACTGTACTGTCTATTTGAAAGATGGCAAGAAAATACATCTTAAACATTCTCATCATGTAAGAAAAATATTTAACTATATATATGGATCTGTATATATGGATCTATATATATGGATCCAGATATAAATAGATTTACTGTAGTGATCATTTATCAATACACAAAATCATATAAGCATTATGTTGTACACAGCTAACAATATAATGTTGTATCAATTATATCAATTAAAAATTATAATAAAGCAAGTTTGGAACATGTAGATTAAATTAGCTCCATCCAAACTTCATTTTATAAACTCAACTTAAGCCCATCACTTAGATTTTAAAATATCAGATCTCACTGATAACATCCTATAGGGTTGGGAAAGACACAGAAAGAGACATAAGTCACCTGCACATGAGATGTAGGCTTCCTCCTTTGAGGAGCATGAGCTGTATCTCCATGGGCCAGAAGGACACTGCCAGAGAAAGGTATCTGTTTTCCAACATTGGATTAAATCTACCCACCGGGGTCTAGAATCTTCCCTGAGACCAATAGAGGTGTTGAGACTTCCATTGTCCCCACAGCCAAGCTGAGTGCAGATGATGGACACGGTGACATCATCCATGGGGCTGCGGCAGACACTGCCCCAGGTCCCGTTGTAGAAAACTTCCAGCCACCCAGCACACTGCTGGTCCTCGCTCACCATCCTGAGGGCCAGGAACTCTGAGATCAAAGGAGAGGAGACAGGACACAGTGAGCACCCCACTCAGTGCTCTGGGTTTTCCTCTCTCCCCAAAATTGTGAACATTCATCTGTGACCTGGCTGAGGAAGCAAACCCATTAGATGACCAGAGTGAAACTTGTCTCCTTTTCAACCTGACTTTGTCCATCTGTGTCTGTCTTTCTAAATATTTCTACCACCATGATGTAGTGGATATGAACTGAGGGGAAGACCAACCTGGACACCTGCAGGGAGAGGGAGCTGACTCCTGCTTCCTGACAAGACATCTAAAAGAGTGTATGAAAGGGATGCGATGTGGACAGTGTGGAGGCAGACAGAATAATGGACCCACGGATGTCTACATGGAGGCTGTGTCTATGTTCCCTTCTCTGGCAAAAGGGACTTTACATATATGATTAAGGTATGGTCCTTGGGATGGTAAGGGTAACCTGAAATGTGGCGGATTAAGCACCTGAGCACAGCCTAATCACAGTCTTAGACTCACTATCCTTTAAAGGGGACTCCTTTCCCTCATTCTGGTTAGAGGGAGACCTGAATATGGATAGCGGCTAGAGGGGTGGGGCGTTGCTGGTCTGAAGATGAACAGAAGGGGGCTGTGAGTGAAGGAGGCAGGCGGCTTCTAGAAGCTTGAAAAGACAGGAAGCAGAGTCTTTCCCAGAGGCTCGGAAGTTACGTGGGCCTGCTGAAGCTTTTATCACAGTCCAGTGAGATCCCTGCTGGACATCTAAGCCAGAGAAGTGAAAGGAAAGAATGTGTTGTTTTAAACCACTAACAATGTAGCAATTTGTTATAAAACAAACAAAAACCAGCACAGTGGCTTTAGGATTTCTCTACTCTATGTACCAGAAGGGTGAGCCCTGATTTCAGGAAAAACTGTGAGAAGAGGCTCTGCCAGGAAACACTACCGAGAAAAAAGGACCAGAATCTCAGCTGTTGCAGGAGGAAGTGAAAGCACCTCATCTTCACGTCTGCTGGAAAGACAGGCTCCATGGGAGGAAGCCTCCTTCTCTGGTCCTTTCAGCATCTCTCCCTCAGGGCTCAGATCCCCGTCCTCCAGGGCCCCACCTCTCCTCCAGCCTGTGGACAGTGTGGAGTGCTGATCTGAGCAGATGACCCCCGCGTCCTCCTTGTGTCTGCAGTCGTGCCGTCCCCAGCCCCAGGAAGGGCACCTCCACACGTGGGACTCATTTCCAGCGCAGTTCAGGTCGTCCAGCCAGATGAGCCCTGATCCTGCCCCGAAGTGAGCAGACCCCGTGGCATTGAGGGCTTCTCCACAGCCCAGCTGCCTGCACACCACGCGGGCATCGTCCAGGTCCCAGCCGTCATCACAGATGGTGCCCCAGGAGCCCTGGTCAAGGATCTCCACTCTCCCGGCGCAGGGACCGCCCCCGTTGACCAGGCGGAGCTGCCTGCTGTCTGAGTAGAGAGAAATGGGACAGTGGGGCGTTGACCTGGGCAATGAGAAGGGTCTTCGTCCCGTGGGACCCTCACCTGAGCAGTAGGGGGCGCTCTCCTCTGAGGCCGCAGATCCTGCTAGTTCAGACACAAAGTGGTCGCACTGAGTCAGCACCTGGGTCTGGTTTCCTGAAGAAACAGTGAAGATTAGAGGGTTGGGAGGGTTAAAGATCAGGAAAGTCAGTTAAATTAAATAATTTTTAGAGAGGAGGGAAGTTTGGGGGAAAATGGATACATGTATATGTATGGCTGAGTCCCTGGCTGTTCACCTGAAACTATAATAACATTGTTAATCAGCTAAACCCCAATACAAAGTAGAAAGTTCAAAAGAAAAAAAAAATGACCTAGTGATGGAGCTGAGATGAAAGCTGGAACGTACCTGTAAAGTTACCATAATCTTAGTGTTCCCTTTCTCCAGGAAGAGCCCTGGTCCTGACAATGGCATGATTCCTGTTTTAAGCCAAGCTTTGCCCTGAGAATGAGCTAAGCAAGTTTTTCTATCCTTAATCCACCCCTAAATAGAAGAAGCAAAACAAAGGCCTTTCTGAAGGAGTTGTACAATTATTTATCTACAATGTTTGTGGTTTTAAAAATACTGATATAAAAGAGATTTCATGGAAAACCAGAACAAAAAGAAACATTAAAAAAATTACCCAGGGTATTTGGCTCTTAAAGTTACCTGACAGAGAATTTATTTTATATTATTAATTTTTATTTGAGTTTAATTGCTTTACAATGTTATGGTAGCTTCTGCTGTACTGAAAGTTTAGTAAGTTATACATATACATATGGGCTTCCCAGGTGACTCAGTGGTAAAGAATCTGCCTGCCAAACAGGAGACTGGGGTTCCATCCCTGGGTTGGGAAGAGCCTTTGGAGAAAGAAACGGCAATCCACTCCAGTATTCTTGCCTGAGAATTCCTATGGACAAAGGAGCACGGCGTCCATGGGGTCACAAAAGAGTCAGACACAGCTCAGCGACTAAACAACAGCTATCTCTATCTATTTATATATATACGTGTCCCCTCTTTCTTGGATTTACTTTCTATTTAGTCACCACAGAACACTGAGTAGAGTTCCCTGTGCTATAAAAAAGTTATTGTTTATTTCTGTGTGCATGCATGCTAAGACACTTCAGTCTTGTCTGACTCTGTGACACTACGGATTTCGCCCATCAGGCTCCATGTCTATGGGATTCTCAAAACAATATCTATTTTATCCTTAGTATCAATAGGGTGGGGCTTCTGAGTCTGGGGGCTCAGACAGTAAAGAATCCGCCTGCAATGTGGGAGACCTGGCTTTGATCCTTGGGTTGGAATGTCCCCTGGAGGAGGGCATGGCAACCCACAGCAGTTGTACCAATTTACATACTCATATGTAGGAGGATTCCCTTTTCTGCACATCCTCTCCAGCCTTTATTTGTGGATTTTTTAAATGATAGACATTCTAACTGATGTGAAGTATTACCTGCCTGTAGTTTTGACTTGCATCTTTCTAATTATTAGTGATGTATTTGTTAGCCATCTGTATGTCTGGAAAAAATGTCTATTTAATCTTTTTCCCATTTTTTCATTGGATTGTTTGGTTTGTTGATTGAGTTGTTTGTGTATTTTGAAGATTAACCCTTGTTAATTACTTCATTTGCAAATATTTTCTCCCATTCTGAGAGTTGTCTTTGTGTTCTGTTTATGGTTTCCTTTGATATGTGAAAGCTTTTAAGTTTAATTAGATTCTATTTTTTTGTTTTGTTTTTATTTTCTTTAGGAATTTGCTCAAAAAAGATCTTGTTGCAACTTATGTCAAAGAATGTTCTGCCTATGTTTTCCTCTATGAGTTTTATAGTCTGACAGAGAATTTGAAGAGCCATGATTAAAGTGCACAAAGAATTGATTAACACGACATGCATCTTGGTAGAAAAATGATAACAAAAACAAATGAAGATAGTGTTCATTATTTTTCTCTAATAATAGTGGGGTATGCACAGGATTAAATTTTGAAAAATAGAGACAAGTTTACAGAATAAAAGAAAACTGCCTGTAAAAAAAAAGAAAGACAGAAAATTCTACAGCTGGAAAAGTTAACAGCTGAAATTAAGAACTAGAGAATGACTGAATCAGCACATTAGATCAACATAAAGTAGAAACAGCAAAATGGAAACTCAGAGGATAAATATTCCTCTATTTAGAAATGCTGGTCCTATGGTAAGTGCCTGGTTAATAAAGTTATATAACAAAATTTCCCCCCAAACTTAGTAGTTGAAGGAATTTAGTTTTAAACTTTGCTCATGATTTCCCAGGTGAGTAAGTTGGGAAAGACTCAACTTGGCAGTTCTATCTTTGGGGTTTCTCATGTGGTTGCATTTAGATATCATCTGGGACTGACATTTCTAAAGGTTTAAATGAACTGTGGTTATGTAAGGCAATTCCAGAAGTATTTTTGTTGTTGTTGGGAGAGAGAGATAAAGGAGCATCATGTCTGCAACCTAACCCAGAAAGATTTTAAATACTCAGGGAAAAACAGGGCAGGAGAGGGACAAAAAAGGAGACAAAGGGAAAGCTAGAGCAAGAGAGAGAGAGAAAAGAAAGAAGGATTAAAGCAAAATACTCGATGTATGCCAGAACCAATACTGTACTGTAAAGTAAAATAAAGTAAATAAATAAATAAGATATTTTTAAAAAATAAAGCAAAATACTAATCCAGCGTTTGGGGAGTCCAGGTAAAGTTCAGAGAGAATTCATTCCCAGAAAACCTTCACTAAAGGAAATACTAGTAACATCAAACCCATAAAATGCCTAGGAGAAAACCTAGTTAAAGGTGTGCAAAACATCTGAGAGAAAGTCAAGACCTAACTGAATGCAGGGATATATGTTGTCAGTGAATCGGGAAACTCAATGTTGTCAAAGTCAGTCATTCTCAAATTTATATACAGATTAAATCTAACCTCAGTCAAACTCCCTTGTGCTTTGGTGTGTCTGAAACATGACAAGCTGATTCAAAATTTACGTTGCTGTTCAGTCACTTAGTCATGTCTGACTCTTTGTGACCCCAAGGACTGCAGCACACCAGGCTTCCCTGTCCATCACCCACTCCTGGAGCTTGCTCAAACTCATGTCCTTTGAGTCAGTGATGCCATCCAACCATCTCATCCTCGGTCATCCCCTTCTCCTCCTGCCTTCAGTCTTTCCTAGCATCAGGGTCTTTTCTAGCGAGTCAGCTCTTCGCATCAGGTGGCCAAAGTATGGGAGCTTCAGCTCAAAAATGTATACAAAATACAAAAACCAAGACTGACCAAAGCAGTTGGCAAGAAGAGCAGCAACAGAACTTCTTTAAATTAAACTTACCCAGACTTACTCTGTGTGCTTAGTCACTCAGTCGTGCCCAACTCTTTGTGACTCCATAGACTATAGCCCGCCAGGCTCCTCTGTCCACGGGGATGCTCCAGGCAAGAATACTGGAGTGGGCTGTCATGCCCTTCTCCAGGGGATCTTCCCAACCCAGGGATCAAACCCAGGTCTCACGCCTTGCAGGCAAATTCCTTACTCTCTGAGACACCAGGAAAGGTTCAAGACTTACTATAAAATTACAATAATTAAGAAAATGTGGTACAGATGCAAGGAGAGACAAAGGATACAGTGGAACAGAATAGAGAATCTAAATAATGTCTTCAGACATATGTGCCCTTTCACTTATCACAAAGGTGGCACTGCAGTGGGGAAGAGTCTTCTCAGAAAAAGATTTTCAGTCAACTGAATACCCATATGAAAACAGGACAATTGACACTTATCCTACACATATGTCAATCCTAGAAGCAATGTACAATTATATGCAAAAAAAAAGTAATTACACTTCTGTGAGATACTCTCAGAGAACATTTTTGTAATTTTGGAGTAGACAAAGTTCATTTTAGAAGAATATAAGGAGTTCTAGGGACTGGATCAGTGGACTAGTACAAAACTGAGACAGAAGTATGTCTAGGCTGTATATTGTCACTCTGCTCATTAACTTATATGCAGAGTACATCATGCGAAATGCTGGGCTGGATGAAGCACAAACTGGAGTCAAGATTGCTGGGAGAAATATCAATAACCTCAGATATGCAGATGACACCACCCTTATGGCAGAAAGTGAGGAGAAATTAAAGAGCCTCTTGATGAAACTGAAAGAGGAGAGTGAAAATGTTGGCTTAAAATTCAATATTCAAACTCAAATATCATGGCATCTGGTCCCATCACTTTATGGCAAAAAGATGGGGAAACAGGGACAGACTTTATTTTCTGGGGCTCCAAAATCACTACAGATTATGTCTGTAAAATCACTACAGCCATGAAATTAAAAGATGCTTGATGCTTGGAAGAAAAGCTATGACTAACCTAGTCAACATATTAAAATGCAGAGACATTACTGACAAAGGCCCATCTATTCAAAGCTATGATTTTTACAGTAATCATGTATGGATGTGAGAGTTGGATCATAAAGAAAGCTGAATGCTGAATAATTGATGCTTTTGAACTGTGGTGTTGGAGAAGACTCTTGACAGTCCCTCGGATGGCAAGGAGGTCCAATCAGTCAATCCTAAAGGAAATCAGTCCTGAGTATTCATTGGAAGAACTGATGCTGAAGCTGAAGCTCCAGTACTTTGGCTACATGATGGGAAGACCTGATTCATTGGGAAAGACCCTGAAGCTAAGAAAGATTGAAGGCAGGAGGAGAAGGAGATGACAGAGAATAAGATGACTGGATGGTTTCACTGACTCAATGGATATGGGCTTGAGTAAGCTCCAGGAGATGGTGACGGACAGGAAATCTTGGCATCCTGCAGTCCATGGGGTTGCAAAGAGTCAGACATGACTGAGCGATTGAATGCAACTGACTGACTGAAAGAGCACGACATGGAGAGAAAAAATGTTGATAAGTCAAACCTGAGATGAGTAACTTGGCTCATTGAAGTACAGCATACCATTAAGAAAATAAAAATATAAGACCTAGAATTAAATACACAAAAATCATGATAAATACTTTTGCCAAAAGTCACCATCATGATAATTTGCACCATTGTATTTGTAATAGTCAAGAACTGGAAATAAACTCAAATCTCTGCCATTAGTTGAAGGGTTCATGCCTGGTCATGTGATCATTCAAAGGCACACTCTATAGTAATAAAAGTGAATGAAATGCTGCCATAAACAACATCATGAGTGAATCTCAAACACAGTTTGGAGTCAAAGAAATTAGACACAAAAGAACACATACTGTATAGTTTTACATAAACTTCAAAAACTGAGAAAATATTCTATGGCAGTACAAGTCTTAGGTAAGCAGTCTTCCCTGGAGAGGAGGAGGACACGGCTATTGGGAGGCAATAGTGATTCTGTGTTGCTGTGAATGTTCTCTTTGTAGATTTGGGTTGGAGAACATAACCTAGGTGTACACTTACTGTTTGTACTTTGTTCTCTATTATTATCCTTAAATAATAATGTTTCATTTAAAAATAGCATTCATCTAGATGTTTCTTTCCCTGAAATAGCACTTCTTAGCATTTCTTAGCACTTCTTTCCCCTGAAAAAAATCAGTGAACAATGAGAATGTTATGGAGCAGGACCTTACAGAGCCTTCTCAGGACAGACCACCCTCATGTCCTCCACCTGCCTGTTTGTAGAAAAACCAAGCTAAAGAATAAATTTGATCACAGAAATGAAAAAAAAAATCAGATATAAAGGAAAACAGTAAAATAGGACAAAATAATAATAGTTTAGCCCTAAACAAATTCAAGGATCTTTAGTTCCTTCTCATGGGCTATAGATGACATTCTGAGCCATATCTTCTGAGCTGTTTTGCAGATACTGAAATCCCAAACAGGTGGTAGCAATAAATTACATGATGAGCAGACTAATGGGGTGCTATTTCCTTCTCCAGGGGATCTTCCCAATGCAGGATCAAACCTGAAACTCTTGCATTGCAGGCAGATTCTTTACCATCTGAGCCAAAAGGGAAATTCATAATCTTCATCTTACACGATTCCAAGATCAGCCTCAAGAAATGGGAACAAACCAGCACTAGAAATGATGATTAACTGTAATTCAAACAATAAAGGTGACACTGATCAGACCTATTTCAAGATGATTGTCGGAGTTAGCTGTGCTGTTCTGCAGGTAAACCGTCCCCGACTTCCGCCTGTGCACTCCTGAAATTCCCATTTAAAAACACTCACCCCTGATCAGCAAGGAGGAGCTGGTTCTTTGATACATTAGTCCTCTGTCTCCCCTGAACTGCTGGTTTCCTCAATAAACCTGTCTTTAATTTTACCCCACACTTGTCTCTCAGTGTTGGATTCTTGAGTAATGAGCAGGTGAAACTCGAGTTCAGTAACAAGATTAAGCACTTCACTACAGAATATATTTCTTTTCAAGCCTGTTTTCCCTTACTCTCTGTTCTGGGGACATTTCACCCCAGGAACATCCTAAGTATAGTAGCCCTTCCCTCTCTTACCTGAAGAGATCACAGAGGCCGTGTTGCCATGGGAACAGTTAGGAACATCCAGGGCAGTCACAGGGCATTTCCACAGTCCCTGAGCAGTGAAATTGGACTTTCCAGAGCTGATCACTTTCTTCTGCTCCGTTTGGGGTGGAGATGGCGACTCCACAGCCGAGCTGATGACAGACGACATTGGCATTGGCCAGACTCCAGTGGGAGGCACAGAGCGCTCTCCATCGTCCAGAAATGTTCATCTCCACCTGCCCCTCACACTGAGAGGAGCATTCTGTCACCAGCCGGACATCTGTGTACACTGATAGAAACAGACAAGATTTCAGAAAAATCTTATTCCTTTTTTAGCTTGAACTGAGTGTACACAGAGGCTAAATCCTGACGTGCATCTCACCTGAACAGACAACCTGAACAGCTCCACTGTGGTGACAAGTGCCCCCTGGACAGGGCACTCTGGGGCACCACCAGAGCTTAGGCTCCTCCCCCTCACACCTGAACTCTTCAGCCCAGACCCAGCCATCGAACTCTCTGAAGGGTACTTGTCCCAGGACAGACACAGCCTTGCCACACCCCAGCTCTGCACAGATGACCTGGGCAGTGGGGAGTGTGAAGTTCCCATCAGACACTGGGGTCCAGGCTTCTCCAGAATAAACTTCTACTCGCCCTGAGCAGGGTCCATCCCCTCCAGCCAGACGCACAAATCCTAAGAGAAACAAAGAACAACAAACCCAGTGAGTGTTCATGAACCTGGCTTGACAATTGGAAACAACATCTCACAGGCAATGGTGGCAATATATTTTGGTTAGGAATGTTAATTCTTATCTGGGGCCCTGGAAACTTCAAGGCCCAAAGAAACTGCCAAGTGGTAAACATTCAAATTGAGTGCATAGCTGAACTAACTGAGAGTGAAAAAAGATCATGGGATTCGAGAGGTTAGAGGTCTAAGAGCCAGAGAAGTTTAGAAGGTCATCCTGAAATTTCTGGGGCTAGAATTTGGGGCAGTTTTCTCTGAACCAATATTCAAGTCACTGGGGATGGGAGCATCATGCGGGCTGGACCTGAGTGCAGGCATTAGGTCACAATTAAGTAACCTAATTGTGAAATAAGTTGTCCACAGATAAGTTTGGAAATGATGAAAGCTCAGAGAGCCATAGGAGAGGGAGGGAATGATCCTAGCCATCTTTCTTAAAAACCTAGGATTTATGAACACCTGGGAGAAAGTGAAGTCTCAATGGGATTATGCAAGACAACTGAGTTAGTTGATTACTTCATCCTAGACCTGAGATTCTTAGCAAATGTGAACAAGTGATGATAATTTAATGTATTCAGAAGAAAACAACAGGATGGGAAAGACTAGAGAGCTCTTCAAGAAAGTTAGAGATACCAAGGGAACATTTCATGCAAAGATGTGCTCGATAAAGGACAGAAATGGTATGGACCTAACAGAAGCAGAAGATATTAAGAAGAGGTGGCAAGAATAAACAGAAGAACTGATGCTTTTGAGCTGCGGTGTTGGAGAAGACTCTTGAGAGTCCCTTGAACTGCAAGGAGATCCAACCAGTCCATTCTAAAGGAGTTCAGCCCTGGGTGTTCTTTGGAAGGAATGATGCTAAAGCTGAAACTCCAGTACTTTGGCCACCTCATGCAAAGAATTGACTCATTTGAAAAGACTCTGATGCTGGGAGGGATTGGGGGCAGGAGGAGAAGGGGACAACAGAGGGTGAGATGGCTGAATGGCATCATTGACTCGATGGACAAACTCGATGAGTTTGGGTGAATTCCGGGAGCTGGTCATGGACAGGGAGCCTGCCATCTGCAATTCATGGGGTCGCAAAGAGTTGGACACAACTGAGCGACTGAAGTGAGGTGAACTGAACCCTATCTATATGCCAAGTGCATATTCCTTTCCTATTTGGTTGCTATTTCCTTCTAAAGGGAACTTTCTGACTCAAGGGTCAAATCTGCTCCTCCTGCATTGGCAGGTGGGTTCCTCATAGGGACATTCAGGCGTGTTAAATTCCTTTCCCTTTATTGCATTTCATTTTATGTGAAGTATCTCTTTGAGCTAGTCACTAAATGATGCTGACAGAGAGAAAGAGATTGCTATTAAAGAAGCAAAGAGAAAGCAGGCATCGTCATTCAACTCTAGCCTACTAAAATAGGAGCAGGGGTCTCTAGAAGAAAACATGGGGCTTCACTGATGGCTCAACAGGAAAGAATCTGCCCACAAAGCAAGAGACATGGATTCGATCCCTGGGTTGGGAAGATCCCCTGGAGAAGGAAATGGCAACCCCCTCAGTATTCTTGCCTGGAGAATTCTGCAGACAGAATGGCCTGGCCAGCTACGGTCCACCGTGTCAAAATGAGTTGGGCACGGCTAAGTGACTAAACAACAAAAACAAGAGAATTACACTTTAGAAAAACTAAAGTTTCCTAAACCTCACACGTACCCCCTTTATATGCTGAGAGTATGGTTTGATAAGAATCAGGATACATTTGTATTTTAAACCATAACTAAACAAGACGCAAAATATAGTTTAAGGGAACAGCTCCAGAGAGATGGGGAAATAGAAAGTCTGCTACATGATAGCTGCAGGCAGGGGGCAAAGAAGGGGTGAGTGAAGCAGAGAAGAAAAAGGGGTTCATGCTGCCTGAAACCACCAATGAACCCCCCTCCTCTGTTCTGCATTTAAGAGGAAAGGTGGCGGCAAGAATGGAAGCCCAGGTGGGTGGAGGGGACAGATCCAAGCAGAAGGGATGGTGTCCAGTGTAGCCATTGCTGCCTTGTTCTGTTTCCACTCATCAGAGAAGCTCCCAGCTGCTCCCCCAGAAGGTGCCCCAGGGATGAATAGAGAGACTGAGAAGGGCCATCAGGGATGCAGAGAGAGCTCCCCATCCAAATTCAAGGTCACTAGTGTGCTGCCCCCTTTCCTCATGCCCTCTCAGGCTCAAGATTCCCAGGATGCAGTCTGTGGTCCACACAAGTTCACCCTGAGGCCCCCACACCCTGACTCCGTCTTTTCAGCACAGATGTGGAAGGAAGCATCTGTGACACACAGGCCCCAGAGTCCCCACCAGAGCTCAGAGACGGCTTCAAGAGCCACCCACGTCCCCCTTAAGGTCTCAGTAGGGCCAACACTGAGGGCAGCTGCAGGTTCGCCCACAGCCCTGCCACACCCCCCACCAGAGGGACCCCTCACCCCAGTCAGCAGACACAGCTTCTCTGTCTCACCATGCCTGTCCTTCCTATTGAGACTTGGGAGAAAAGACAGTTGAACACATGCTTTTCTTCCTCGAAATAGGCTAATATTTACCCATTATTTATGCAAGAATCACTTCCTTGTCATCTGGTTCTGTCACTCTCAAGCCCCATGACTGTACCTGACCCCATCTCCTTCTATATCTGGACCTTTAACAGATTAATGATAAAAACTGATTATAAATATCAAAATCAAAATTTAAACTCAGTTGCTGAAGTAACACCAGGATCTCCTCAGTCACTTGGAACTGATGCTCTACTCCCTCTGGGCCCAGAATCATCATTCCTTCCCAGTTATGGACTCCACACCATCTCCAGAAACCATCAGCCAGACACCTAGAACACAGGACATGCTTTCTGGGGTTCAGTCATCCCTCCCACAGGATGACACAGGGATGTGTTTAGTGAACTAGGTACACATGGTCTCACTCACCTCAGGATTGAGATCTCACAGGTAAGATGCTGTTAGTGGCTCCAGACTCTGTCAGAGGGAGGGGTGGTCTGGAAAGGAGGGGCTAACTCAGGACTGGTAGGCTGTCCCCACAGCACCCTCTACCCCAGACCTAGGGGTGCAGGGTCAACATGGGCCAACTCACCCTCGGATGAAGCTACATCTTCTCTGACACATAAGGAAATTTCAGTGTCCAATCTCACCAAAGATTTGAAGGAGGAAAATTTTAGGGAGTTCACTAACCCAGCTGTGTCCACAATGAACTTGAGAGCATGCAGTACAGGGGTCATGAAAACAGGCTCAGGAGCCAGACTGCCTGGTCTTGACTCACAGTTTAGCCACATGCCATGTGTGGACCTTGAACAGGTTTCTTACATTCTCTGATTAGTAAAAGGAGGGTTATGATCCTACTGAAATGACTGAGTTTTGGTGAGAACTAAGTGTGTTGGCATTAGCATGTGATATTACAACACTAGTTAACAGTAGTACATGTGCTGATGCTGATGTGCTCAGTCGTGGCTGACTCTTTGCAACCCGATGGACTGTAGCCCACCAGGTCCCTTCATCCATGGAATCATCCAGGCAAGAACAGTAGTACACAGTAGTAGTATTATGTACTACTGTTAACTTGCTTCCCTGATTGCCCAGATGGTAAAGTATCTGCCAGCAATGCAGAAGATCTGAGTTTGATTCCTAGGTCAGGAAGATCCTCTGGAGAAGGGAATGGCAACTCACTTCAGTATTCATGCCTGGGAAATCCCATGAACAGAGGAGACCTGAGGGGCTACAGTCCATGGAGTCGCAAAGAGTTGGTCAGGACTAAGTGACTAACACACACACACACACATACACACACACACACACGTAGTAGTAGAGAAGCAGTGTTAGCACATCTCCCACCATCTCAGGAACCCCAGGACTCTAGAACAGGAATTCAATTCTGTTACCTGGAGCCATGACTGAGGCTGTCAGAACTCTCTCAGGAACCACATGCTGTGATGGTCATTGCTGCCAATCAGAGTTGTGAGTCTTCCACACATCACCCCTTCTCTCTGTGCTCCATACAACTGCTCAAGAACCTCAACCTTACCATAGGTCAGCTTTTGTGAATTAAGCTGTTTACTTGCTCATTTTACTTTATGAACTTGGATGTACTTGGTAAAATGTTTTGGGTCTATATCACCTCCATATCCCCAGTGCCTGGCTAACTAAAATTCTAAATGATTTCTCTTATATACCTGAATGAATGAATGAATGTCAGCGTGGCATTTTACATAAATCATTTCAATCAAAAAGAAATCTTTTCAGAAATAATTTAACTTGTTGTGAGGACATAACTGGTATTTCAATACTATTAAATGGTATGAGATATATATGGTTCACTTCAACACCTTCCTGCAATGAATGCAGTCAATTCCAATATCTAGAAACAACCTAGCTCCATTCCAAGAGCAGTGCTGAGAGAGCCAGTTCTAAAAATGTATAAAAACTGCAAGTTTCTTTGTATATCTGAAGATAAAATAGACAAAACACAGTGCACTGACAGGTGAAGACGATGAAGCCTCCTGTTCTGATCTTAATCAGATATGGCCAAGTGGTCAGGATGTTTATGTATTTATCATTTGGCACATTTCCAATTCAAACCATACACAACTGTAACAGGAAGAAATTTTGTTATAAAAAAATTTAAACATCTTCCATGTTGAATTAGAAGTACAGAAATAAAGAGCAGAAAGAATCTTGTTCTTTTACTTAGGCTAACTATTTGTCCTTATGGATTGTAAGGCAATACAACAAACATATAGCATTATTATTTCCAAATCACCATGAGAAAATGGAGGTTCCAGAGGGTTTGCTAGGAAAATTAATAATTAAACCTGCTTGCTTGAGGAAAATTTCCTCAGGACCAATCAGACAGAGTGGCTAATTTTTCAGTTAAAAAAGACCTAAACAACTTAAAAGGAAAATTATTAATTGAGTTGTTACACCAAAGTGTTGGGAATCCCCCTCACCATCTGTGTTCCTTGTCTGGATGGAACCAGGGTTGGTAAAGGCTCCTTTACCAAAGACCACTTCATCACAAGGGCATGTGATGAGCTTCATCATGAGCTGGTCATGAGCTGGCTGAGATTCAGCCCATCATTCTACTCAGCCCTTTACAGTCTATAACCAGCAACATTGAACAAAGAGCATGGCACTGAATTGGCCTCATTCATTCCTCTATAGTGGAGCATCAGACACCCAGAGACCAGAGCAATCAAAGCTACTAAATCAAAGACAAGCAGATTCTAAGTGGAGAGCATGCAGACCAAAGACACCTCCCCACTGCTACTGGGAAGGAAGAAGCCCTCCCACCCAGACACCATCTGTGGGAGGAGAGACAGAAGATGCCTTCTTGAACAGAGGAAAACCAGTCTCATCAGGGAGCTTGAACTAGAGTTGTCATGACAATTATTACAATTAACCCCAGCTAAGTTGAAAGACAAATTTTAAATGGGAGAGTCTGTTATTTTAAATGGGAGAGTCTGTGTTAACTTTATGGAACTTTCAATCCATGCAAACACCACTTGCTACTGCACAAAATGAAATCAGTTACAAAAATAATGACTACTACATTTTTGCATATTTGAATTCTAGAGGACCCATTTTTAAGCCTACACAAAAAGAAAATTCATAAATCTTCTCTTGTTTTTAAATGCATAGAGTTGTCACCTCTGTGAACTCTGATTCTTCCAGCTCAAAATTATTGCTATGTCTATCTAATCTGTAACAACTTTATTATTGTTTCAAGTGGAGGCTTCTCAAGAGCAAGTACTGTGTCCTATTCTTCAGTGTCTTTTTAAGGTCAAGTAAAGACATATAGAAAGAGCTTAACAAATATTGGATAACTAAAGAAATTAATGCAATGACAAATGCTAAAAATAACTCTGCAGTTAGTGATACTGAGTGGAGAAGGAAGGTGGGGGCAGGGGAGACACAAATCTGACTAATCCCACTTGACACAGACTGAGGTAGAATAAGGAGTCAGAGACACACCAGATAAAGCATCCAAATAGAAAATGCCTTCAAATCCCATTCTGGGGAGGGTCCAATCACGTTCAACTTCTGCACAAAGCTATACCTCAGAAGCTTCTCCAAGGTGAGAAAAAACTGACAGCACTGCTATCAAGGATGTGGCCTAGACAGTAACACTTATCAAATAGTTATTTTTCTAGTTCCCAGTGACTCATTTCAGCCAAGGAATCGTGAATGGTGTCACTTGCGTCACTTCTGAGTTGAGGCATGAAAAGCCCAAGAGTGACTGTCTAGTCTCTCTCTTTCCTACCCCAGGAGCTTTGTGTTCCAAATGGTGGACATGCAACAGCCTCACTGATCACAGACATTTGTAGGTTGTGATGAGTATATGTGTGTGTGTTGTTTCTGAGATTTGGAGGTCACTTGTTCCAGCAGCAGAGCAGAGCTTATTCTGGAGGATACAGAGGAGAAAGAAGACTTGGAAAGAAGACAGAACCAATCACATGAAGCAGGTACTTTCCTGGATCTCCTCTTCCTTCTGTGTCTTCATCTCAGGTCTCACCTTGCTTCCTCTGTTGGACTTGGTTGGTTCCCAACCACGATTTCTTTCTTTCTTTTTTTTTTTGCTTTTTTTTTTTTTTACTTTACATAATTGTACTGGTTTTGCCATATATCAACATGAATCCGCCACAAGTGTACACCTGTTCCCAATCCTGAACCCCACTCCCACCTCCCTCCCCATACCATCTCTCTGGGTCATCCCAGTGCACCTGTATCCTGCATTGAACCTGGACTGATGATTCATTTCTTATATGATATTATACATGTTTCAATGCCATTCTCCCAAATCATCCCACCCTCTCGCTCTACCACAGAGTCCAAAAGACTGTTCTATACATCTGTGCCTCTTATGCTGTCTTGCATACAGGGTTATCATTACCATCTTTCTAAATTCCATATATATGTGTTAGTATACTGTATTGGTGTTTTTCTTTCTGGCTTACTTCACCAGCCACCATTCCTGATTTGCCAAAAACTAGATCTAAGTGTCGGAGAAGGCGATGGCACCCCACTCCAGTACTCTTGCCTGGAAAATCCCATGGACAGAGGAGCCTGGTAGGCTGCAGTCCATGGGGTTGCGAAGAGTCAGACATGACTCAGCAACTTCCCTTTCACTTTTCACTTTCATGCACTGGAGAAGGAAATGGCAACCCACTCCAGTGTTCTTGCCTGGACAATCCCAGGGATGGAGGAGCCTGGTGGGCTGCCGTCTATGGGATCACACAGAGTCGGACACGACTGAAGTGACTTAGCAGCAGCAGCAGCAGATCTAAGTCTTGTTTAAGAGCACATGCACCTGGTACCTCTCCTGTTCTTTTACATCAGTCTATCTCACAGACACACTCGATTTCCCCACTTTTGTTTCTTAGCATCTTGACCTTCACCCTTAAATATTTCTCCTTTTCTCTGAGTTAGTCCATCATCTTTGATCTTATTTTTACCCTTCCACCAATCCTGTACTGATGAAAAGGCAACATGTGCTTTCTAAACCTCTTCAGTTTTTTCTTGATTTCTGAAACAAATCTGATTCCTGAAGTTAGTACTCATGCACTTAATTAACTTCTTCACCTTTGGGTAAAAAATCATTTTATTGAATTGCTTTTTCCTCAGCCCAAGAAAATGGCTCATTGAAAACCTATGTCCTTGTGAGCACAGTGCTACAGACCTTCCTTAGGCCTCGGAAGGGGCTGGTGCAAGGAGAAGAAGTGAAGGTGAGGCTTCATTCGCTTCATGATTAATCCACCTCTGCTCAGAGCTGATGTAACTATCAGCTCCAGAGACACTGAATTCTTGTGGGTGGTGATTCCTAAAACAATTAAACCCAAGGTTAGTACCACTGGGGTGGCACTCAGAGTTCAAAGGCTGAGTGGTTGCTCAGACTTGAACTCTATTGAACTGATGCTCTATTGTACACGGAGCTTTGATGCAGCTGAGTCCAGCCTGCAGAGCAGCCTAAGAACACTGGAAATACAGCAAAATGTGTTCCTCCTTTAACATCTAAAAGTCTGTGAACAGATTCTCTTTTCCTTATTATTGAATCCTTCCCCATCTTGGCCCCATCTAGGCCAAGGCCCCTGTAGGTTGCAAGCATCTACTGAGGCCCTTCCAGGGCCCAGGATTGGAGTGAGGCCTGTACCTGAGTATAAGCTCTGTATTTCCACTCTCTATAACTTATTAGATGCTCAGTTAATATTTACTGAATGACTGAATGGCACTGTGCTAGACATTTAAGAGAAAATACCTTAAGGAAAAAGAACTATTGTTGAGGCCATAATTTAGCTAATTGATATTTTTGTTTTAACGGCAAATGTTTTCAGCAATTAACAGAGCAAAATTTGATTTTCAAAAAGAAGGAGCTTATCACCAATAAATACGTCAAAATGACCACTGCAAATCTCTGTCTCTTAGGATATACAAGACAAACCACAACATACTCACATGTGGCTTCTTATTAAGTCTTAATCAGACCTAACAGAAAGACAAGATATTCATATGATTTATCATTTGGCAATTTTAAAATTAAAACCATATAGGAATATCACAGGAAGAAAATTTGCAATTATAAAAGAACAGCTGCACCATCTATATGATATAAGGAAGGAGATGACATGCAGAATGAGGTCTTTGACTTAAAAAAGGTTGCCATTCTCCCAAATCATCCCACCCTCTCGCTCTACCACAGAGTCCAAAAGACTGTTCTATACATCTGTGCCTCTTATGCTGTCTTGCATACAGGGTTATCATTACCATCTTTCTAAATTCCATATATATGTGTTAGTATACTGTATTGGTGTTTTTCTTTCTGGCTTACTTCACCAGCCACCATTCCTGATTTGCCAAAAACTAGATCTAAGTGTCGGAGAAGGCGATGGCACCCCACTCCAGTACTCTTGCCTGGAAAATCCCATGGACAGAGGAGCCTGGTAGGCTGCAGTCCATGGGGTTGCGAAGAGTCAGACATGACTCAGCAACTTCCCTTTCACTTTTCACTTTCATGCACTGGAGAAGGAAATGGCAACCCACTCCAGTGTTCTTGCCTGGACAATCCCAGGGATGGAGGAGCCTGGTGGGCTGCCGTCTATGGGATCACACAGAGTCGGACACGACTGAAGTGACTTAGCAGCAGCAGCAGCAGATCTAAGTCTTGTTTAAGAGCACATGCACCTGGTACCTCTCCTGTTCTTTTACATCAGTCTATCTCACAGACACACTCGATTTCCCCACTTTTGTTTCTTAGCATCTTGACCTTCACCCTTAAATATTTCTCCTTTTCTCTGAGTTAGTCCATCATCTTTGATCTTATTTTTACCCTTCCACCAATCCTGTACTGATGAAAAGGCAACATGTGCTTTCTAAACCTCTTCAGTTTTTTCTTGATTTCTGAAACAAATCTGATTCCTGAAGTTAGTACTCATGCACTTAATTAACTTCTTCACCTTTGGGTAAAAAATCATTTTATTGAATTGCTTTTTCCTCAGCCCAAGAAAATGGCTCATTGAAAACCTATGTCCTTGTGAGCACAGTGCTACAGACCTTCCTTAGGCCTCGGAAGGGGCTGGTGCAAGGAGAAGAAGTGAAGGTGAGGCTTCATTCGCTTCATGATTAATCCACCTCTGCTCAGAGCTGATGTAACTATCAGCTCCAGAGACACTGAATTCTTGTGGGTGGTGATTCCTAAAACAATTAAACCCAAGGTTAGTACCACTGGGGTGGCACTCAGAGTTCAAAGGCTGAGTGGTTGCTCAGACTTGAACTCTATTGAACTGATGCTCTATTGTACACGGAGCTTTGATGCAGCTGAGTCCAGCCTGCAGAGCAGCCTAAGAACACTGGAAATACAGCAAAATGTGTTCCTCCTTTAACATCTAAAAGTCTGTGAACAGATTCTCTTTTCCTTATTATTGAATCCTTCCCCATCTTGGCCCCATCTAGGCCAAGGCCCCTGTAGGTTGCAAGCATCTACTGAGGCCCTTCCAGGGCCCAGGATTGGAGTGAGGCCTGTACCTGAGTATAAGCTCTGTATTTCCACTCTCTATAACTTATTAGATGCTCAGTTAATATTTACTGAATGACTGAATGGCACTGTGCTAGACATTTAAGAGAAAATACCTTAAGGAAAAAGAACTATTGTTGAGGCCATAATTTAGCTAATTGATATTTTTGTTTTAACGGCAAATGTTTTCAGCAATTAACAGAGCAAAATTTGATTTTCAAAAAGAAGGAGCTTATCACCAATAAATACGTCAAAATGACCACTGCAAATCTCTGTCTCTTAGGATATACAAGACAAACCACAACATACTCACATGTGGCTTCTTATTAAGTCTTAATCAGACCTAACAGAAAGACAAGATATTCATATGATTTATCATTTGGCAATTTTAAAATTAAAACCATATAGGAATATCACAGGAAGAAAATTTGCAATTATAAAAGAACAGCTGCACCATCTATATGATATAAGGAAGGAGATGACATGCAGAATGAGGTCTTTGACTTAAAAAAGGAATAGCTAAATTCGTCTTTCACTTCATGAAAGGCAAATTTTCTTGGCCTGATCTTGAAGAATGCTGTAGAGACCAGGACAACTCAACTGTTTTGCACAACCATTAGAACTGTGAACTGACAGTTTTGGATAATGGTGCTCTTTGATTTCCTTCTCTTTATCTTTAGTGAATCTCTTAAAGGATTTTATATTTTTGTTGGCCGTGAAAGTGAAGTTGCTCAGTTGTGTCGACTCTTAGTGACTCCATGGACTGCAGCCCACCAGGCTCCTCCGTCCATGGGATTTTCCAGGCAAGACTATTGCAGTGGGGTGCCATTGCCTTCTCCTATATAAAAGTATATTTACTGGTAAACCTTTACCTACATTTACCAGTCCTGATGCAAAGAACTGACTCAATGGAAAACACCCTGATGCTGGGAAAGACTGAGGCAGGAGGAGGGGATGACAGAGGATGAGATGGTTGCATGGCATCACCAACTCAATGGACATGAGTCTGGGTAAATTCCGGGAGCTGGTAATGGACAGGGAGGCTCGGCATGCTGTGGTTCGTGGGGTTGCAAAGAGTCAGACATGACTAAATGACTGAAGTGAACTGATTTATTTTAACTGGAGTCTAATTACTTTACAATATTTTGATGTTTTTTGCCATACATTGACATGAAGCATCCACAGGTGTACATGTATGTGTCCCCCATCTGGAACCCCCCTCCCACCTCCGTCTCAATCCCATACCTCTGGGTTGTCACAGTGCACCAGTTTTGACTGCCCTGTTTCATGCATCGAATTAGGACTGGTGATGTATTTCACATATGATAATATTCATGTATCAATGCTATACATGTTGGCCATGAGGCTCACATAAAACATCTTATACACACAATAGTCTATCTTACACCGATAACAAATTAATTTCAATCACATACATAAGCTCTACCTTTTAGCAACTTCTATTTTATGTTTTTGTTGTCAGATTTTACCTCTTCTTATATTGTGTATCCACTAACAAAATATTTTTCTCTATACTTGTTTTTAATACTTCCTTTAGAGTTAACTGGCTAACACACTGCAATATTACTGTGTTAGTATTCTGAATTGGACTAAATACTTATATTTACTAATCTATTGTATATTTTCACTTTTGTCAATAGCTTGAGGAACTTCCTTCCTCAATCTTGTAAGGAAAGCCTAGTGTTGGTGAACTCCCTAAGCTATTGTTGGTTTGAGAAAGCCTTTATCTCATCTTCATTTCTGAAAAACAACTTTCCTGGGGAAAGTATTCTTGGTTGGCAGGTTTTTTCTTTCATCAGTTTGACTATATCATCTCAGTCTCTCCTGGCCTGTCAGATTTCCTCCAAGAAGTCCATTGATATTCTTTTTTTTTTTTTTTTGGCAATTTGGATTAGCTTATTTATTTTACCTGCCACTCCTACAAGACAGCTCTCTCTACTGTGAAGAATCATAACTGGATCTCATTTACATTTTCAATGGTTACTAGATCAAAGCACTTTTGAAACAGTATGTTTTCAGAGAAGCTCATTGTTCTGAAATTCTTCCTCTAAGAGTTCAGTCATCTCATACCCACATCTTTGAAATGTAAGTAGCTCAAATTTCTTAATCTTTCTGTCCACATGCCTTCTTCTGGATCCTCTATGTCCCCCTGGATATAGGGTGTGAATGAGTGCCAATTTCCTCTAAGTCAGCTTGCGAGTGACAGAGCCTAGATAATTGGACAAGAAGAAGTGACAGTGTCCTGAAGAAATAGTAGGAAGTGATAGATAGTAAAGGGTGGATTTAAAAGGACTGATAACAAGCCATACATGGGAGAAGAGTGATTAGGAGTCTGTACAGGCTTGAGGAATCAATAGAAAGAGTAACTCAGGGAATTAGAAATGAAAAAGGAAGAAAAAATTATGTAGAGTTAGATTTTTATTTGGCCCTGAAACTCTAGGCAGGATATGGAAAGCTGTGTCCATTCTTTCCCACCAGCTGACCTCCCAGTCTCAACTTTGAAACTTATACCCAATATTGTACCCCAGAACTGGTTACAAACAAGTGACATGACATCTCAGAGAAGAACATCCAGGAATGTTCAGGACTGGGTTTTTTCAAAGAGTTCATCTTGCTAGATGGAAGGGTGTGAGTATGGACCCAAGTTTAGATCCTTTTTCTAAGTAAGAGTGACCTGGAGCATCTGTGATTCTGGGCAAAGGCATCCCTTTTTAGCCTCTAAGACAGGTGAGAAAAATGATCAGTTCACTCATCTTGTATTTTATTTGAGGGAAATGGTGTTTGAAGACCAATCCTCTAAAAGCATTTGACATGGAACATGCTAACTTATGAGCAAAGCAAAAAGCTACTTGACTGAGAATATTTCTTTGTGAGCAATTTTCATAAACACATTTATAGGTTAGCACTACCATATTGAAATATAGGCAACTATACCTGAAGATTAATCTTTCTTGGTTGGCAGGTTTTTTCTTTCATCAGTTTGACTATATCATCTCAGTCTCTCCTGGCCTGTCAGATTTCCTCCAAGAAGTCCATTGATATTCTTTTTTTTTTTTTTTTGGCAATTTGGATTAGCTTATTTATTTTACCTGCCACTCCTACAAGACAGCTCTCTCTACTGTGAAGAATCATAACTGGATCTCATTTACATTTTCAATGGTTACTAGATCAAAGCACTTTTGAAACAGTATGTTTTCAGAGAAGCTCATTGTTCTGAAATTCTTCCTCTAAGAGTTCAGTCATCTCATACCCACATCTTTGAAATGTAAGTAGCTCAAATTTCTTAATCTTTCTGTCCACATGCCTTCTTCTGGATCCTCTATGTCCCCCTGGATATAGGGTGTGAATGAGTGCCAATTTCCTCTAAGTCAGCTTGCGAGTGACAGAGCCTAGATAATTGGACAAGAAGAAGTGACAGTGTCCTGAAGAAATAGTAGGAAGTGATAGATAGTAAAGGGTGGATTTAAAAGGACTGATAACAAGCCATACATGGGAGAAGAGTGATTAGGAGTCTGTACAGGCTTGAGGAATCAATAGAAAGAGTAACTCAGGGAATTAGAAATGAAAAAGGAAGAAAAAATTATGTAGAGTTAGATTTTTATTTGGCCCTGAAACTCTAGGCAGGATATGGAAAGCTGTGTCCATTCTTTCCCACCAGCTGACCTCCCAGTCTCAACTTTGAAACTTATACCCAATATTGTACCCCAGAACTGGTTACAAACAAGTGACATGACATCTCAGAGAAGAACATCCAGGAATGTTCAGGACTGGGTTTTTTCAAAGAGTTCATCTTGCTAGATGGAAGGGTGTGAGTATGGACCCAAGTTTAGATCCTTTTTCTAAGTAAGAGTGACCTGGAGCATCTGTGATTCTGGGCAAAGGCATCCCTTTTTAGCCTCTAAGACAGGTGAGAAAAATGATCAGTTCACTCATCTTGTATTTTATTTGAGGGAAATGGTGTTTGAAGACCAATCCTCTAAAAGCATTTGACATGGAACATGCTAACTTATGAGCAAAGCAAAAAGCTACTTGACTGAGAATATTTCTTTGTGAGCAATTTTCATAAACACATTTATAGGTTAGCACTACCATATTGAAATATAGGCAACTATACCTGAAGATTAATCTCATCAGTTCAGTTCAGTCACTCAGTCGTGTCTGACTCTTTGTGACCCCATGGACTGCAGCACACCAGGCCTCCCTGTCCATCACCAACTCCCAGAGTTTACTCTAACTCATGTCCATTGAGTTGGTGATGCCATCCAACCATCTCATCTTCTGTCATCCCCTTCTCCACTTGCCTTTAATCTTTCCCAGCATCAGGGTCTTTTCAAATGAGTCAGCTCTTCACATCAGGTGGCCAAAGTATTGGAGTTTCAGCTTCAACATCAGTCTTTCCAATCAATATTCAGGACTGATTTCCTTTAAGATGGACTGATTGGATCTCCTTGCAGACCAAGGGACTCTCAAGACTCTTCTCCAACACCACAGTTCAAAAGCATCAATTCTTCCCACTTAGCTTTCTTTATTGGACGTGCCTGCTGGCTCAGACAGTAAAGTGTCTGTTTACAATGTGAGAAACCTGGGTTCGATCTCTGGGTTGGGAAGATTCCCTGGAGAAGGAAATGGCAACCTACTCCAGTACTCTTGCCTTGAAAATCCCATGAACTGAGGAGCTTGGTGCAGGCTACTATCTATGGGGTCACAAAGAGTCAGGCATGACTGAGTGACTTCACTTCACTCACTTCACTCTCACATCCATACAAGACTACTGGAAAAACCATAGCCTTGACTTAGACCTTTGTTGGCAAAGTAATGTCTCTGCTTTCTAATATGCTATCTAGGTTGGTCACAACTTTCCTCCCAAAGAGTAAGCCTCTTTTAATTTCATGGCTGCAGTCACCATTTGCAGTGATTCTGGAGCCCAAGAAAATAAAAAGTCTTTCACTGTTTCCACTGTTTCTCTGTCTATTTCCCACGAAGTGATGGGACCAGATGCCATGATCTTAGTTTTCTGAGTGTTGAGCTTTAACTTTTTCACTCTTCTCTTTCACTTTCATCAAGAGGCTCTTTAGCTCTTCACTTTCTGCAAAAAGGGTGGTATCGTCTGCATATCTGAGGTTACTGATATCTCTCCTGACAATCTTGATTCCAGCTTGTGCTTCTTCCAGCCCAGTGTTTCTCATGATGTACTCTGCATAGAAGTTAAATAAGCAGGGTGACAATATACAGCCTTGACGTTCTCCTTTTCCTATTTGGAACCAGTCTGTTGTTCAATGTCCAGTTCTAACTGTTGCTTCTTGACCTGCATACAGGTTTCTCAACAGGTAGGTCAAGTGGTCTGGTATTCCCATCTCCTTCAGAATTTTCCACAGTTAATTGTGATCCACACAGTCAAAGGCTTTGGCATAGTCAATAAAGCAGAAATAGATGTTTTTCTGGAACTCTTGCTTTTTCAATGACCCAGCGGATGTTGGCAACTTGATCTCTGGTTCCTCTGTCTTTTCTTTTTTAAAAAATATAAATTTATTTGTTTTAACTGGAGGCTAATTTCTTTACAATATTGTATTGGTTTTGCCGGATATCAACATGAATCCACCACGGGTGTACACATGTTCCTCATCCTGAACCGCCCTCCCACCTCCCTCCCCATACCATCCCTCTGGGTAATCCCAGTGCACCAGCCCCAGGCATTCTTCTGCCTTTTCTAATGCCAGTTCACAGTTCACGTACTATTGAAGCCTGGCTTGGAGAATTTTGAGCATTACTTTACTAGCATGTGAGATAAGTGCAATTGCGCAGTAGTTTGGGCATTCTTTGGCATTGCCTTTCTTTGGGATTGGAATGAAAACTGACCTTTTCCAGTCCTGTGGCCACTGCTGAGTTTTCCAAATTTGCTGGCATATTGAGTGCAGCACTTTAACAGCATCATCTTTCAGGATTTGAAATAGCTCAACTGGAATTCCATTACCTCCACTAGCTTTGTTCATAGTGATGCTTCCTAAGGCCCATTTGAGTTCACATTTCAGGATATCTTGCTCAAGTTGAGTGATCAAACCATTGTGATAATCTGTGTTGTGAAGATCCTTTTTGTACAGTTCTGTGTATTCTTGCCACCTCTTCTTAATATCCTCTGCTTCTGTTAGGTCCATATCATTTCTGTCCTTTGTTGTGCTCATCTTTGCATGAAATAGTCCCTTGATATCTCTAATTTTCTTGAAGAGAACTCTAGTCTTTGTCATTCTATTGTTTTCCTCTATTTCTATGCCCTGATTGATGAGGAAGCTTTTCTTATCTCTCCTTGCTATTCTTTGGAACTCTGCATTCAAATGAGTATATCTTTCCTTTTCTCCTTTGCTTTTCACTTCCCTTCTTTTCACAGCTATTTGTAAGGCCTCCTCAGACAGCCATTTTGCTTTTTTGCATTTTTTTTCCTTGGGGATAATCTTGATCCCTGTCTCCTGTACAATGTCATGAACCTCCATCCGTAGTTCATCAGGCAGTCTATCAGATCTGTCCCTTAAATCTATTTCTCACTTCCACTGTATAAATGTAAGGGATTTGATTTAGGTCATACCTGAATAGTTTAGTGGTTTACCCTACTTTCTTCATTTTAAGTCTGAATTTGTCAATAAGGAGTTCATGATCTGAGCCACAGTCAGCTCCCAGTATTGTTTTTGCTGACTGTATAGAGCTTCTCCATCTTTGGCTGCAAAGAATATAATCAATCTGATTTCAGTGTTGATGATTTGGTGATGTCCATGTGTAGAATCTTCTCTTGTGTTGTTGGGAAAGGGCGTTTGCTATGACCAGTGTGTTCTCTTGGCAAAACTCTATAGCCTTTGCCTTGCTTCATTCTGTACTCCAAGGCCAAATTTGCCTGTTACTCCACGTGTTTCTTGACTTCCTACTTTTGCATTCCAGTTCCCTATAATGTAAAGGACATCTTTTGGGGGTGTTAGTCTAGAAGATCTTGTACCTCTTCATGGAAACGTTCAACTTCAGCTTCTTCAGCATTACTGGTCAGGGCATAGACTTGGATTACTATGATATTGAATGGTTTGCCTTGGAAATGAACAGAGATCATTCTATCATTTTTGAGATTGCATCCAAGTACTGCATTTCAGACTCTTTTGTTGACTATGATGGCTACTCCACTTCTTCTAAGAGATTATTGCCCACAGTTGTAGATAAAATGGTCATCTGAGTTAAATTCACCCATTCTAGTCCATTTTAGTTCGCTGATTTCTAAAATGTCAATGCTCACTCTTGCCATCTCCTATTTGACCAGTTGCCTTGCTTCATGGACCTAACATTCCAGGTTTCAATGCAATATTGCTCTTTACAGCATCGGACCTTGCTTCCATCATGAGTCTTATCTACAACTGAGTGTTGTTTTTGCTTTGGCTCTGTCTCTTCATTCTTACTGGCGTTATGTCTCCACTGATCTCCAGTAGCATATTGGGCACCTACCAACCTGGGGAGTTCATCTTTCAGTGTCATACCTTTTCAACTTTTCATACTGTTTATGGGGTTCTCAAGGCAAGAATACAGAAGTGGTTTGCCATTCCCTTCTCCAGTGGACCACGTTTCGTCAGAACTCTCTGCCATGACCTGTCCATCTTGGATGGCCCTAAATGGCATCGCTCATAATTTCAATGAGTTAGACAAGGCTTTGATCCGTGATTAGGTTGGTTAGTTTTCTGTGATTGTGGTTTTCAGTCTGTCTGTCCTTTGATGGAGAAGGATAAGAGACTTATGGAAGCTCCCTGATGGGAGAGACTGACTGAAAGGGAAACTGGGTCATGTTCTGTTGGGCAGGGCCATGCCCTATAAATCTTTAATCCAATTTTCTGTTGATGTGTGGTCTGTGTTCCTTCCCTGCTGTTTATCTGGAGCCAAACTATGGTGGAGGTAATAAAGATAATGGTGATCTCCTTCAAAAGATCCCAGGCATGTACTCCTACACTCAGTGTCCCCTACCTTGCAGCAGGCCACCACCCACCCACGCCTCCACTGGAGACTCCTGGACATTCACAGTCAAGTCTCATATTTAATATAATGTCATGGGTAAGTCACTGGTGATGTTTCCATGACACTTATTTCAATGTCATCAAACCCAGTGTCCCCTTTCTCCCCTCAGAGAAGCCAGAAGCTCTCTTCTCCTTTTCCAGGATCAGTCACCTCTCTAGAGAAGTGAAGAAAAGAGCCTGAAGTAGCAAAGAGAATTTTGATTAGAACCAAGATAAAGGGATACGAAAGAGCCCTGTAGTGGAAAAAAAGTCAAGTAACTGGGGATAACACAACATCTGTGGGACCCAGTTGTGAGCAGGGAGGCTCAAGCTATTTCACATCAGTTACAACGAGGATATATCACGGCTGTCCTCTCAGATCCAGTCCATGTGCTCTCTGGGACCTCAGCTTATGTGGAAATCCTGCATCACAGGAGATTTGTACTTACACAGAAGCTCCGTGAAGACCTGCTTTCTGTCTACACAGTCAGCAAGGAAATGCCCAAGAATGGTAAGAATCATAAAAAATAAATTTAAATTTTCTCCTTTCACAAGTGACAGTTGTGAATTCACAATAAGAAGGAGACGGAAGACAGAAAAAATTTTTTAGTTTCTCAATAACAGTCCAACTCCACTCTTAGTTGTCTTGACACATGTTATCCACAAATACTATCACAGGCTGCATCCACAGATAGCCCCTCCCCAGGGACCACACATGCCTCAGATGGAGAAATACACTTTTTTGAAGAATGAGTGTTCTCCTAGCCACTGAAATGTCTGTAGCAGATTAGATCTTGTTGTTGCTGTTGTCAGTCACTAAGTTGTGTCTGACTCTGCAGTGCTATGGACTGCAGCATGCCTGGCTCTTCTGTACTCCATTTTTTCTAGAAGTTTACTCAAATTCATGTTCATTGAGTCAGTGATGCTATATAACCATGTTACCCTCTGCTGCCTCTTTCTCCTTTTGGCTTCAATCTTTCCCAGTATCAAGGTCTTTTCCAATGAGTCAGCTCTTCACATCAGGTAACCAAAGTACTGGAGCTTCAGCTTCAGCATCAGTCTTTTTGAAGAATATTCAGGGTTGATTTCCTTTAGAATTGATTGATTTTATCTCCTTGAAGTCCAAGAGACTCCCAAGAGTCTTCTCCAGCACCATCATTCAGTTCAGTTCAGTTCAATTCAGTCACTCAGTCATGTACGATTCTTTGTGACCCCATGAATCACAGAACGCCAGGCCTCCCTGTCCATCACCAACTCCCAGAATTCACTCAGACTCGTGTCCATCGAGTCAGTGATGCCATCCAGCCATCTCATCCTCGGTTGTCCCCTTTTCCTCCTGCCTCCAATCCTTCCCAGCATCAAAATCTTTTCCAATGAGTCAACACTTTGCATGAGGTGGCCAAAGTGCTGGAGTTTCAGCTTTAGTATCATTCCTTCCTAAGAAATCCCAGGGTTGATCTCCTTCAGAATGGACTGGTTGGATCTCCTTGCAGTCCAAGAGACTTTCAAGAGTCTTCTCCAACACCACAGTTCAAAAGCATCAATTCTTCGGCACTCAGCCTTCTTCACAGTCCAACTCTCACATCCATACATGACTACTGGAAAAACCATAGCCTTGCCTAGACGGACCTTTGTTGGTAAAGTAATCTCTCTGCTTTTGAATATAGTATCTAGGTTTGTCATAAACTTTCTTCCAAGGAGTAAGCATTTTTAATTTCATGGCTGCAGTCACCATCAGCAGTGATTTTGGAGCCCCCAAAAATAAAGTCTGACACTGTTTCCACTATTTTCCCATCTATTTCCCAAGCAGTGATGGGACCAGATGCCATGATCTTCGTTTTCTGAATGTTGAGTTTAAGCCAACTTTTTCACTCTTCTCTTTTACTTTCATCAAGAGGCTTTTTAGTTCCTCTTCACTTGCTGCCATAAGAGTGGTGTCATCTGCATATCTGATGTTATTGATATTTCTCCCAGCAATCTTGATTCCAGCTTGTGTTTCTTCCAGTCCAGCATTTCTCATGATGTACTCTGCATAGAAGTTAAATAAGCAGGGTGACAATATACAGCCTTGTACTCCTTTACCTATTTGGAATCAATCTGTTGCTCCATGTCCAGTTCTAACTGTTGCTTCCTGGCCTGCATACAGATTTCTCAAGAGGCAGGTCAGGTCATCTGGTATTCCCATCTCTCTCAGAATTTTCCATAGTTTATTGTGATCCACACAGTCAAAGGCTTTAGCATAGTCAATAAAGCAGAAATGGATGTTTTTCAGAAACTCTCTTGCTTTTTCCATGATCCAGTGGATGTTGGCAATTTGATCTCTGGTTCCTCTGCCTTTTCCAAAACCAGTTTGAACATCAGGAAGTTCATGGTTCACATATTGCTGATGCCTGGCTTGGAGAATTTTGAGCATTACTTTACTAGTGTGTGAGATGAGTGCAATTGTGCAGTAGTTTGAGCATTCTTTGGCATTGCCTTTCTTTGGGATTGGAATGAAAACTGACCTTTTCCAGTCCTGTGGCCACTGCTGAGTTTTCCAAATTTGCTGGCATATTGAGTGCAGCACTTTCACAGCATCATCTTTCAGGATTTGAAATAGCTCTACTGGAATTCCATCACCACCACTAGCTTTGTTCATAGTGACGCTTTCTAAGGCCCACTTGACTTCACATTCCAGGATGTCTGGCTCTAGGTGAGTGATCACACCATTGTGATTATCCGGGTCGTGAAGATCCTTTTTATACAGTTCTGTGTATTCTTGCCATCTCTTCTGAATATCTTCTGCTTCTGTTAGATGCATACCATTTCTGCCCTTTATCGAGGCCATCTTTGCATGAAATGTTTTCTTGGTATCTCTAATTTTCTTGAAGAGATCTCCAGTCTTTCCCATTCTGTTGTTTCCTCTATTTCTTTGCATTGATTGCTGAAGAAGGCTTTCTTATCTTTTCTTGCTATACTTTGGAACTCTGCATTCAGATGCTTATATCTTTCCTTTTCTCATTGGCTTTTCACTTCTGTTCTTCTCATAGCTATTTGTAAGGCCTCCCCAGAATGCCATTTTGCTTTTTAAAGCATCAGTTCTTCAGCACTCATCCTTCTTTATGGTCCAACTCTCACATCTGTACATAGATATTGGAAAACACATAGCTTTCACTTATAGACCTTTGTTGGCAAAATGATCTCTGCTTTTTAATATGCTGTCTAGCTTTGTTATATCTTTTCTTCCAAGGATCAAAGTCTTTTAATTTCATGGCTGCAGTCAATGTCTGCAGTGACTTTGGAGCCCAAGAAAATAAAATCTGTCACTGTTTTCATTTTTTCACCTTCTACTTGCCATGAAGTGATGAGATCGGTTGCCATGATCTTAGATTTTGAATGCTGAGTTTTAAGTCAGTTTTTCCACTTTCTTTCACTTTCATCAAGAGATTTTTTAGTTCCTCTTGTCTTTCTGCCATTAGTGTGGTATCATCTGCATATGGTATCATATCTGAGGTCGTTGATACTTCTCCCAGCAATCTTGATTCCAACTTGTGATATTTACCATGATGTATTCTGCATGTAAGTTGGGTGGAATATACAACTTTGATGTACTCCTTTCCTGATTTGGCACCAGTCAGTTTTCACTGTCTAGTTCTAATTTTTGCTTTTGACCTTCATACAGATTCCTCAGGAGGCAGATAAGGTGGTCTGATATCCCATCTCTTTAAGAATTATCCACAGTTTGTTGTCATCCACACAAAGTCTTTAGCATAGTCAATGAGGCAGAAGTAGCTGCTGTTCTGAAATTCCCTTACATTTTCTGTGATCCAGCAATGTTGGTAATCTGATCCCTAGTTCCTTTGCCTTTTCTAAACCCAACTTGCCCATGTGGAAGTTCTCAGTTCACATACTGCTGAAGTCTAGTTTGAAAGATTTTGAGCATGATCTTACTAGGATGTAGAATGAGCACAATTGTATCATGGTTTGAACATTCTTTGGCATTGCCCTTCTTTGTGATTAGAATGAAAACTGTCTTTTTCCAGTCCAGCGGCCACTGGTGAGTTTTCAAATTTGCTAACATATTGAGTGCAGCACTTTAATTTGAAATAGCTCATCTGAAATCCCATCACCACCACTAGTCTCATTTGCATTAATGCTTCCTAAGACTCTGATGCTGGGAGGGATTGGGGGCAGGAGGAGAAGGGGATGACCAAGGATGAGATGGCTGGATGGCATCACAGACTCGATGGACGTGAGTCTGAGTGAACTCCGGGAGGTGGTGATGAACAGGGAGGCCTGGCGTGCTGCGATTCATGGGATCGCAAAGAGTCAGACACGACTGAGCAACTGAACTGAACTGAACTGAAGGCCCACTTGACTTCACACTCCAGGATGTTTGGCTCTAGGTGACTGACCACACCTTTGTGGTTATCTGCGTGATTAATACGTTTCTTATATGGTTCTTCTGTGTGTTCTTGGCACCCCTTCTTAGTCTCATCTGCTTTCATTAGGTTCTTGCTATTTCTGTCCTTTGTCATGTCCAAGCTTGCATTAAATGTTCCCTTGATATCTCTAATTTTCTTGAAGAGATGTCTACACTTTATTTGGATATTTGGATGATGTGCACGCTTTCCCCTACCTGCCTAGCAGAAAAAAGATAAATTTTTAGTAAATGTAGCTGGAGTATCTCCTTGTTGCTATTGTTCAGTGGCTAAGTCATGTCCAACTATTTGCAACCTCATGAATTGCAGCAAGCCAGGCATCCCTGTCCTTCACCATCTCCCAGACTTTTCTCAAACTCTTGTCCATTGAGTCGGTGATGCCATCCAATCATCTCATCCTCTGTTGTTCCCTTTTTCTCCTGTCCTCAATCTTTCCCAGCATCAGGGTCTTTTCCAAAAAACTATTTAATAGTGGTACAAAATAAATACTGTATATTTATTCTCCAGTAGGATTACACTCAGATAAGGCAGTGGCATCCCACTCCAGTACACTTGCCTGGAAAATCCCATGGATGGAGGAGCCTGGTCGGCTGCAGCCCATGGGGTCGCTAAGAGTTGGACACAACTGAGTGACTTCATTTTCACTTTTCACTTGCATGCATTGTAGAAGGAAATGGCAACCCACTCCAGTATTCTTGCCTGGAGAATCCCAGGGTATGGGGAGCCTGGTGGGCTGCCGTCTCTGGGGTCGCACTGAGTCGGATGCAACTGAAGTGATGCAGCAGCAACAGCAGCAGAATTATACCTCATTAATTATCTGATTAGTACACTAACTCAGTTTAATTTATTATATTAATAAATGATGTGAGTAAAAACCCCAACAACTTACTTGAAATTGGGAGAGATAAGAGAAAATAATTAGCACTAGAGAGTTAAGAGGGCCATTACAGATAGAAGAACTGCATGCAGGACACAAAATTGCAAAATAATCTGATGTGTTTAGGGAATGTTGTTTAGGTCAGTATTGCTTGTTCCTGAAATGTTTGTAAGGATATAGGGAGGCTGAGGAAAGGAAGTAAAATTCCAAAGGCAGAGCTTCATAGACTTGAGCTAAGGGCTTTAAGCTTCCTAATGTCACTTAAGGTTTTCACTTAAGGTACTATCCAGAGACTTTGCAAAAATAGCTGTACAAATAGCTTGTGGAGTTTAGAAAATCTCTGTCATTTTGGGGACAGTCTTAAGCAGTAATACATGTTTCATTTTTGAACACAATATTTAAATTAAAAAGATGAAAAGATAGTAAATGTAAAGAAAATCTTAGTTAAATAATATATAATTAGAATATGGGTGTGGAAACATTCATTTTGCTGGAATGCAAAAAAATGAATTTTGGAATCATTTTTAATACAGTTAGTCATGAACAATAGTTTTTTTAAGTGGGAAAGTAGCATTGTTTAGCTTACCTGCCATTTCTTGTCAGCCAACTATCTTTTGATACAATTCCAATAAATATGTGAGGATGGCTTGGGAAAGTTTAAAGTTAATCCAAGATGCCTGCTTAATCATGTCCAACTCTCTGCAACCCCATGCACTATAGCCCACCAGGCCCTTCTGTCCAAGGGATTTCCCAGGCAAGAATACTGAAGTGGGTTGCCATGCCCGTCTCCAAGGGATCTTCCCAATCCAGACATTGAACCCAAGTCTTTTAACATCTCAGGAAGGTTCTTTACCATTAGTGCCACCAGAGTTCACTTCAGTCACTCAGTCATGTCCGACTCTTTGCAACCCCATGAATCATAGCATGTCAGGCCTCCCTGTCCATCACCAACTAACAGAGTTCACTCAAACTCATGTCCATTGAGTCAGTGATGCCATCCAGCCATCTCATCCTCGGCTGTCCCCTTCTCCTCCTGCCCCCAATTCCTCCCAGCATCAGAGTCTTTTCCAGTGAGTCAACTCTTCGCATGAGGTGGCCAAAGTACTGGAGTTTCAGCTTTAGCATCATTCCTTCCAAAGAAATCCCAGGGTTGATCTCCTTCAGAATGGACTGGTTGGATCTCCTTGCAGTCTAAGGGACTCTCAAGAGTCTTCTTCAACACCACAGTTCAAAAGCATCAATTCGTTTGTGCTCAGCTTTCTTGACAGTCCAACTCTCACATCCATACATGACCACTAGTGCAGGCGGCAGTAACAGGCACACATAGCTCTGCTGAGAGAAGCTACCCCACGTCGAAGTCAGGAGCAGAAGCCGGGAGGACCCCATGCCCAAGCAGTGGTTGCCAAGAGGAGCTACCCCACACCTGAAGTCAGGGGCGGCAGCCAAGAGTGCCAGGCTGCCACAGCACAGGAGCAGCTGAGAGGAGCTACCCTATTTCTGAGGCCAGGAGCAGTAGCTGGGAGAAGCAACCCCACGTCCAAGGAGCAGTGGCTGTGTGGGCACAGGAGGGCCTAGAGGAGCTATTCCACGCTCAAGGTTAGGAGGGGTGGCGGTGAGGAGATACCCCTCATCCAAAGTAAGGAGCAGCGGCTATGATTTGCTGCAGCAGCAGTGAAGTGATATCCCATGTCCAAGGTAAGAGAAACCCAAGTTAGATGGTAGGTGTTTCAAGAGGGCATCAGAGGGCAGACACACTGAAACCATAATCACAGAAAACTAGTCAATTGTCACACTAGGACCACAGCCTTGTCTAACTCAGTGAAACTAAGCCATGCCCGTGGGGCCACCCAAGATGGGCGGGTCATGGTGGAGAGGTCTGACAGAATGTGGTCCACTGGAGAAGGGAATGGCAAACCACTTCAGTATTCTTGCCTTGAGAACACTATGGACAGTATGAAAAGGCAAAGTGATAGGATACTGAAAGAGGAACTCGCCAGGTCAGTAGGTGTGCAATACGCTACTGGAGATCAGTGGAGAAATAACTCCAGAAAGAATGAAGGGATGGAGCCAAGGCAAAAACAATACCCAGCTGTGGATGTGACTGGTGATAGAAGAAAGATCTGATGCTGTAATGAGCAATATTGCATAGGAACCTGCAATGTCAGGTCCATGAATCAAGGCAAATTGCAAATGGTCAAACAAAGAGATGGCAACAGTGAACGTCGACATTCTAGGAATCAGCGAACTAAAATGGACTGGAATGGGTGAATTTAAATCAGATGACCATTATATCTACGACTGCAGGCAGGAATCCCATAGAAGAAATGGAGTAGCCTTCATGGTTAACAAAAGAGTCTGAAATGCAGTACTTGGATGCAGTCTCAAAAATGACAGAATAATCTCTGTTCGTTTCCAAGGCAAACTATTCAGTGTCACAGTAATCCAAGTATGTGCCCCAACCAGTAATGCTAAAGAAGCTGAAGTTGAATGGTTCTATGAAGACCTACAAGACCCTGTAGAACTAACACCCAAAAAAGATGTCCTTTTCATTATAGGGGACTGGAATGCAAAAGTAGGAAGTCAAGAAACACCTGGAGTAACAGGCAAATTTGGCCTTGGAATATGGAATGAAGCAGGGCAAAGACTAATAGAGTTTTGCCAAGAAAATGCACTCGTCATAGCAAACACCCTCTTCCAACAACACAAGAGAAGACTCTACACATGGACATCACTAGATAGTCAACACCGAAATCAGATTGATTATATTCTTTGCAGCCAAAGATGGAGAAGCTCTATACAGTCAACAAAAACAAGGCCGGGAGCTGACTGTAGCTCAGATCATGAACTCCTTATTGCCAAATTCAGACTTAAATTGAAGAAAGTAAGGAAAACCGCTAGACCATTCAGGTATGACCTAAATCAAATCCTTTATGATTATACAGTGGAAGTGAGAAATAGATTTAAGGGACTAGATCTGATAGAGTGCCTGATGAACTATGGAATGAGGTTCGTGACATTGTACAGGAAACAGAGATCAAGACCAACCCCATGGAAAAGAAATGCAAAAAAGCAAAATGCCTGTCTGGGGAGGCCTTACAAATAGCTGTAAAAAGAAGAGAGGCGAAAAGCAAAGGAAAAAAGAACGCTATAAGCATCTGAATGCAAAGTTCCAAAGAAGAGATAAGAAAGCCTTCCTCAGTGAACAGGTAAACTTCCAAACTCATTCTATGAGGCCACCATCACCCTAACACCAAAACCTGACAAAGATGCCACAAAAAAAGAAAACTACAGGCCAATATCACTGACGAACATAGATGCAAAAATCTTCAACAAAATTCTAGCAGTCAGAATCCAACAACACTTTAAAAAGATCATACACCATGACCAAGGGGGCTTTATCCCAGGGATGCAAGGATTCTTCAATATCCGCAAATCAATCAATGAAATTCACCACATTAACAAATTGAAAAATAAAAGCCATATGATTATCTCAATAGATGCAGAGAAGGCCTTTGACAAAATTCAACATCCATTCATGATAAAAACTCTTCAACACATTAAAAAGATCATACACCATGACCAAGTGGGCTTTATCCCAGGGATGCAAGGATTCTTCAATATCCGCAAATCAATCAATGAAATTCACCACATTAACAAATTGAAAAATAAAAGCCATATGATTATCTCAATAGATGCAGAGAAGGCCTTTGACAAAATTCAACATCCATTCATGATAAAAACTCTCCAGAAAGCTGGAATAGAAGGAACATACCTCAACATAATAAAAGCTATATATGACAAGCCCACAGCAAACATTATCCTCAATGGTGAAAAATTGAAAGCATTTCCCCTAAAGTCAGGAACAAGACAAGGGTGCCAACTTTCACCGCTACTGTTCAACATAGTTCTGAAAGTTTTGGCCACAGAAATCAGAGCAGAAAAAGAAATAAAAGGAATCCAAATTGGAAAAGAAGAAGTAAAACTCTCATTGTTTTCAGATGACATGATCCTCTACATAGAAAATCCTAAAGACTCCACCAGAAAATTACTAGAGCTAATGAATGAATATAGAAAAGTTGCAGGAGATAAAATGAACACTCAGAAATCCCTTGCATTCCTATACACTAATAATGAGAAAGTAGAAAAAGAAGTTAAGGAAGCAATTCCATTCAATGAAAAGAATAAAATACTTAGGAATATATCTACCTAAAGAAACTAAAGACCTATATATGAAAACTATAAAACACTGATGAAAGAAATCAAAGAAGACATTAATAGATGGAGATATATACCATGTTCATGGATCGGAAGAATCAATATAGTGAAAACAAGTATACTACCCAAAACAATCTACAGATTCAATGCAATCCCTATCAAGCTACTGGCAGTATTTTTCACAGAACTAGAACAACTCATTTCAAGATTTGTATGGAAATACAAAAAACATCGAATAGCCAAAGCAATCTTGAGAAAGAAGAATGGAACTGGAGGAATCAACCTGCCTGACTTCAGGCTCTACTACAAAGCCACAGTCATCAAGACAGTATGATACTGGCACAAAGACAGAAATATAGATCAATGGAACAAAATAGAAAGCCCAGAGATAAATCCACACACCTATGGACACCTTATCTTTGACAAAGGAGGCAAGAATATCCAATGGAGTAAAGACAATCTCTTTAACAAGTCGTGCTGGGAAAACTGGTCAACCACTTGTAAAAGAATGAAACTAGA
>SJYG01000024.1:1414029-1482135 GCA_006410535.1 Litocranius walleri | reverse complement strand
AGTTAATGCTGTATTATAACTTTGAAAATTGGTAAGAAAATATATCTTAAAGTTATCATCACAAGAAAAAATGTAGCTATATATGGTGATGGATATACTAGGCCTATTGCAGTGATCATTTCCTAAACATACAAATATATAAGCATGTTGTACACTTAAAACCTAGATGGGTGGGACAGGGTGGGAAGTGGGAGGGAGGTTCAAGAGGGAGCAGACATATGTATACCAATGGCTGATCCATGCTGATTTATGGTAGAAACCAACACAACATTGTAAAGTAATTATCCTTAAATTAAAAATAAATTTTTATTTATTTTTCTACTTTACATTAAAAAATAATAAAATAAAATGGATAAAAATAAAATATTATTGAGATAAATAAATAAATAAATTTTTTAAAACTAATGTGAATTATATCTCGATTAAAATTTTTTAAAAAGCAAGGCTGGAACATGTGGATTAAAATAACTTGCCCACTGTCTCAGAGGTAAAGAATCTGCCTGCAGTGCAAGAGTGACAGGAGATGCAGTTTCGATCCCTGAGTCAGGAAGATCCTCTGGAGAAGGAAGTGGCAACCCTCTCCAGTATTCTTGCCTGGAGAATCCCATGGACAGAGGAGCCTGGTGGCTACAGTCCATGGGGTTGCAGAGAGCTGGGCACAACCAAGTGACTGCACACACAACACAAACTTCACTTTGTAGACTCAACTTAAGCCTATCACTTATGCTTAAAAATTAAAAATCTCACTAACAGCATAGTTCAGGGTTAGGACAGACGCATAAAAAAAGACAACAGTAAATCACCTGCACACGAGATATAGGCTTCCTCCTTTGGATAGCATGAGTTGTAATTCCAAGGATCAGAAGGACACTCCCAGAGAGAGTTATCAGTTCTCCGGCACTGGATTAAATCTACCCACCGGGGTCTAGAACCTTCTCTAAGAGCAACAAAAGTGTTGAGGATTCCACTGTCCCCACAGCCAAGCTGTCTGCAGATCACGGACACAGTGATGTCTTCCATGGGGCTGCGGCAGACACTGCCCCAGGTCCCGTTGTAGAAAACTTCCAGCCACCCAGCACACTGCTGGTCCTCGCTCACCATCCTGAGGGCCAGGAACTCTGAGATTGAAAGGGAGGAAACAGGACACAGTGAGCACCCCACTCAGGGCTCTGGGTTTTCCTGGCTCCCAGATATTGTGCACATACATCTCTGACCCAGCCGAGGAGATTCTCACTAGGTGACAAGACTGACATGTCTTTTTTTTTTTACCCAACTTTGTCCATTAATGTCTGTCTTTCTATTTCTACCACAACGATGCAGTAGATATGAACAGAGAGAGAAAGAGCAACCTGGGCACCTGCAGGGTAGGGGAGCTGAATCCTGCTTCCTGACAAAATCTCTAAAGAGCGTGTGAAAGGGATGTGAGTAGTGGACAAGTAAGCAGAACAATGAACCCACAAATGTCACATTCCAATCCCTGGAACCTGTGAATATGTTTCTTTACTGGCAAAACTCACTTCAAAGATATGATTAGCATAAGGACTTTTGGACAGGGAGATTAAGCTGGAATGTTCTGGATTAACACAATAGTAACACTTATTGTGTTACTGTAGATTCAGAAGCATGTGGAAAACTACTAAGGAAGTTCTGTCTCATTACATCCTTAGACCCACTATCCTTAAAAGTAGAATACTTTTCCTGTCTCTGACTAGAGGGAGATATGACCACAGATAATGGTTAGAAACATGGCCATTGTTGGTCTAATGATGTATAAAGGGAGCAATGAGCCAATGAATGCAGGTCTAGAAGTTTGAACAGATTCTTCCCCAGAGCTTCAGAAGTGATGTGGCTCTGCTAATACCTTGGCTTTGGCCCAGTGAGATCCCTGATGGACAGCTAAGCTGCTGAAGCTACAGAAGTGTAAAGCAATAAATATATGTTGTTTTAAACCACCAATTATGTGGTAAATTGTTACAGAAGCAAACAGAAACTAGTACCGTTAGTTTAAGATCTTTGTATGGCATGTAACTGAAGAGTGAGCCCTGCTTTCACGTGAAAACTATAAGAAACGGCTCTACCAGGAAACACTGCTGAGAAGAAAGAACCAGAACCTCAGCTGCTGCAGGAGGAAGTGAAAGCACCTCGTCTTCTGTGTGCTGAAAAGTGAAGCTCCATGGGAGGAAGCCTCCTTCTCTGGTCCTTTCAGCATCTCTCCCTCAGGGCTCAGACCCCCGTCCTCCAGGGCCCCACCCCTCCCCCAGCCTGTGGACAGTGTGCAGCGCAGACCTGAGCAGATGACCCCCGCGTCCTCCTTGTGTCTGCAGTCGTGCTGCCCCCAGCCCTGAGAAGGGCACCTCCATACATGAGACTCATTTCCTGTACAGTTCAGGTCGTCCAGCCAGATGGGCCCTGATCCTGCCCCGAAGTGAGCAGACCCCGTGGCATTGAGGGCTTCTCCACAGCCCAGCTGCCTGCACACCACGCGGGCATCATCCAGGTCCCAGTCGTCATCACAGATGGTGCCCCAGGAGCCCTGGTCAAGGATCTCCACTCTCCCGGCGCAGGGACCGCCTCCGTCCACCAGGCGGAGCTGTCTGCTGTCTGAGGAGAGAGAAATGGGACAATGGGGCGTTGACCTGGGGAACGAAAAGGGTCATCTGTCCTGTGGGACCCTCACCTGAGCAGTAGGGGGCGCTCTCCTCTGAGGCCGCAGAGCCTCTTTGTTCTGACCGGGAATCATTGCACTGGGGCAGCACCTGGGTCTGGTTTCCTGCAGAAACAATGACCAGAAGGTCGGGAGGGTTAAGCTAAGTATAAAGTTACAGTAATTTTAGAATTCACCTTCTCTATGGAGACTTCTGCTTCTGACAGTGTCAAATTTTTGTTTTAAGCCAAGTGTTGCCCTAAGAATGAGTTAAATAAGGTTTTCTATCCCTAAGAAGCAAAATAAAATTTTTTCCAAAGGATTTCTATAATTTTTCATCTACAATGTCTATCATTAAAAGAAATATAAGTGAGTTCTCATGCAAAACCAAGAGGAAAAAGAGACATAGAAAGAATTCCTCAGAGTATTCAGCTGCTAGAGTTACCTGACAGAGAATTTAAATAGCCATGATTAAAGTGCTCATGGAGTAAACTGACAAAATGGTGTGTTTTAGTAGAAAACTCTAGAGCTGAAAAACTTGATAGCTGAAATTAAGAACTAAACAATGAGTGTATCCAACTCCCAAGATATAGAAGCATCCTAATGTCCATCAACAGATGAATGGACAAAGATGTAGTGGACTTTCTCAGTGGTTAAGAATCCACCTGCCAATACAGGGGACATAGGTTTGGCCTCTGGTTTGGGAAGATTCCATATGCTGCAGAGCAACGAAGCCTGTGCACCACAAATACTGAGCCTGTGTGCCTACAGCCTATGTTCCACACCAAGAGAAGTCATGGCAATGAGAAGCCTGTGCACCTCAGTGAAGAGTGCCCCCACTCACTGTGACTAGAGAAATTTCATGTACAGGGAGCAACAAAGACCCAGCACAGCCGAGAATAAATAAATAAGTAAATAATTTACAGAGGTCAGTGTACACAGACATACACAATGAAATTCTACTCAGCCACAAAAAGAATGAAATAATGTTATTTGCAGCAGATGAACTAGAGTGTCATACTAAGTGAAGTCAGAGAAAGACAAATAACATATAATATTGTTTACATGTGGAGTCTAAAATATGACACAAATGAATTTATCTACACAACAGACCACAGACATAGGGAACAGTCTTGTGTTTCCAGGGGGAATGGGATGGGGAAGGAATGGAATGGGAGTTTGAAATTAGTAGGTACAAACCTTTATATATAGAATCAGTAAACAACAGGGTCATACTGTATAGCACAGGGAATAATATTAAATATTCTTTGATAAACCATAATGGAAAAAATATTTTTAAATGAATATATGCTTCCTCATAAAATCAGGGGGAAAGGCAGGGTGTTCACTCTCAAGTCTTGCATTTAGCATTGTCTTAAAGTTCTGGCAAGTATAATAAAGCAAGAAAAACTAAAGAGCATCCAGACTGAAAAGGAAGAAATTAAATCACCATTATTTATGCAGAATGTGATTTGCATAAAAACCCCAAAGAATTTCCAGAAAAATTACAAAAGGACACTAATAAGTGAGTTTGCAAGCTCTCAATACAAAATCAATATACAAAAATCAATTGTAATTCTACATACAAGCAATGAACTACTAGAAATAGAAAAATAAAATTAAAAATAAAATTTAATACCATTAAAATGGCACACAGGAATAAATTTAACAAAACAAGTGCAAAACATATACTGAAAGCAGTAAAACATTACTGAAAGAAAATTTAAAAAACCTAAATAAATAGGGAGCTAAGGAGACACATCATGATGTCAGCTTTTCCCAGATTTATCTACAGAATTTACAGAATTTAAAAAAAAAATTCTAGTAGGTTTTTTTTGTACAAATGTATAGACTGTTACTGGGCTTCCCTGGAGGCTCAGTGGTAAAGAACCCACCTGCCAGTACAGGAAATGAAGCTTCAATCACAGGGTCAAGAAGATTCCCTGGAGAAGGAATGGCAACCCCCTCCAGTATTCCCTGCCTGGCAAATCCCATGAATACAGGAGCCTGGTGGGCTACAGTTCATGGGGTCACAAAGAGCCAGGCACAACTTAGCAACTAAATAACACCAGGCTGATACTAAAATTTATATAACAAAATCAAAGGACGTAGAGTAGCAGAAACAGTTTTTATAAAGAAGAACAGGTTGTGAAGAATCACACTACCTCATTTGAAGACCCACAGTAAATAAGTAAGAGGAAAGACATACAGGACAATGGGGTAAAATAGAGTCAAACAGAGATCCAGGCTTACATGATCAACTGATTTTTGACAGAGGTAACAGTATAATGCAATGGAGACAAGATAATCCGTTCAGCAAATGGAGCTGAAATAACTGGTGAAGAAGTAAAGTGAAGTGAAGTCACTCAGTCGTATCTGACTCTGCGTCCCCAAGGACTGTAGCCTACCAGGCTCCTTTGTCCATGGGCTTTTCCAGGCAAGAATACTGGAGTGGGTTGCCATTTCCTTCTCCAGGGGATCCTCCCAACTCAGGAATCAAACCCAGATCTCCTGCACTGAAGGCAGATGCTTTACAGTCTGAACCACCAGGGAAGCCCTGGTGGAAACAATTGGTAATCCAGACTTTAAAAATAGTCTCAAACTTTACTTCACCCCATATATAAAAATTAACCAAAGTATATCATATCTAAATTGTAAGAGCTATAACTAGAAAAACCCTATAAGAAAATATAGGAGAAATTTTTTGTGACTTTATATTAGGCAAAGAATTCCTAGATAATACACAAAATCAGGAACCATAAGAGGATATAAATAGAATTGGACTTCACCAAAATTAAGATCTGCTACTCTTTAAACATCATTTAAAAAACAGAAGGAATTAAGCACAGACTGGGAGAAAATATTTGTAAAACATATATGATAAAGGATTTGCATCTTTTAACACTGAAGGTGATATTAACTGAGGTTTTACATAAATGTCCTTCGTCAAGTTTCAGAAGTTTCCATCTAGTCCTAGTTTACTGAGTTGTTTTTTTTTTTTTAAACTCATGGATGAATGTTGAATTTTAAGCACCTTTTCTGCATCTATTAAGAAGTTCATGTAAATGTTTCTTTAACCTTTTTAAGATGCTGAATTATACTGATTGTTTTTTAATTAGTTTATTTTAATTGGAGGTTAATTACTCCATAACACTGTGGTGGTTTTCACCATACATTGACATGAATCATCCATGGGTGTACATGTATCCCTGTATCCTGAAGCCCCGTCCCATGTCTCTCCCTACCCCATCCCTCTGGGTTGTCCCAGAGCACCAGCTTTGAGTGCTCTGCTTCATGCATCGAGCTTGCACTGGCCATCTGTTTTACATATGGTAATATACATATTTCAGCGCTATTCTCTCATACCGTCCCACTCTCGCCTTCTCCCACACAGTCCAAAAGTCTGTTCTTTACATCTATGACTCTTTTACTGTCTTGCATATATGGTCGTCGTTACCATCTTTCTAAATTCNCGAGCTTGCACTGGCCATCTGTTTTACATATGGTAATATACATATTTCAGCGCTATTCTCTCATACCGTCCCACTCTCGCCTTCTCCCACACAGTCCAAAAGTCTGTTCTTTACATCTATGACTCTTTTACTGTCTTGCATATATGGTCGTCGTTACCATCTTTCTAAATTCCATCAGTTCAGTCGCTCAGTCGTGTCCGACTCTTTGCGACCCCATGAATCACAGCACGACAGGCCTCCCTGTCCATCACCATCTCCCGGAGTTCACTCAAACTCACGTCCATCGAGTTGGTGATGCCATCCAGCCATCTCATTCTCTGTCTAAATTTCATACTTATGCATTAATATATTGTGTTGGTGTTTCTTTTTCTGACTTTCTTCACTCTGAATAATAGGCTCGTTTCGTCCACCTCATTAGAACGGACTCAAACGCATTCGTTTTTATTACTGATTGGTTTTGAACGGTGAACTGACATTCCATTACTACCTATGAAATCAGTATATCAGTGCTTTGGAAAAAAGTCAATGTCACACACACACACACACACAAAGACACATGGATTGATAATTATCTTTTAAAAAATATAATATGAGCATGTTGTTTGTTGTTTAGTTGCTAAGCCGTGTCTAACTCTTTGTGACTCTATGGACTGTAGCCCACCAGGTTCCTCTGTCCATGGGATTCTCCAGGCAAGACACTAGAGTGGATTGCCATTTCCTTCTCCAGGGGATCTTCCCGACATAGGGATTGAACCCACATCTTCTGCACTGCAGGCAGATTCTTTACTATGAGCTAGCAGGGAAGCCAAATATGAACATGGGGTCACACAAAACTTTAAAATGAAGCATAGGTTGAAAACTAATCAAGCCTATGGAAAAACTAGTAGAAGATTTTTAAAATATAAAATAGTAAAAGCAAAAAAAATGAAGAAGAATATGTGTATATATATGACTGAATTGCTTTGTTATACAACAGAAATCAATTGAACAATTGTAAATTAGTTATGTGCTGTTCTTAGTTGCTCAGTCATGTCCGACTCTTTGCAACCCCATGGACTGGAGCCCACCAGGCTCCTCTGCCCATGGGGATTCTCCAAGCAAGAATACTGGAGTGGGTTGCCATGCCCTCCTTCAGGGAATCTTTCTAGCCCAGGAATCAAACCCAGATCTCAATACTTCTGGGTCAGTATTTTGGGGCAGACTCAACTTGGCAGTTCTGTCTCAGGGTCTTTCAAGTGGTTGCATTTAGATGTCATCTGAAGTCATCTGAAGGGTCTGACTGAACTAGCTACATAAGGAAATTCCTTAAAGCATTTTAGGAGTAAAGGGACATAATGTCTGCAAGTTAATTCAGAAGATTTTACTTGTTTAAGGGTAAATGGGGCAAGAGAGGGAAAGAGAGATAAAAAGAGAGAGAATATTAAAATGCCGTTTTTAATAGTGAGAGGATCCACATAAAGGTCATCTGGGAATTTTCATATTATTCTTGCAACTTTTCTGTAAGTAAGTCTCAAATTATGTCAAAATTAAAAAAAATTAAAATGTGAAAATAAGCTAGAGAGAATTCATTCCTAAGACATCATCACTAAAAGAAACACTAAAAATATAAAGGGCCTCAGAGAAAACGTCACAAAAGATGGTCAAAACTTCTGAGAGAAATTCAAGACCTAACTGAATGGAAGGATAGATCATATTAACGAATTGAGAAACTCAAAATTGTCAAAGTCGATCATCCTCATGCTGATTAAATCCAATCTCAAACAAAATACTTACTTTTTTTTGCGGGGCGGGGGGGTGAAAATGACAAACTGATTTCAAAATTTAAACAAAATTTGAAAGACCAAGAATGACCTACACAATTGGCAAGAAAAGCAACAAAAAGAGTTAAAATAAAACAACTCCTATAAATTAAAGTTATCCAAAATTACTATAAAGTTACAATAATTAATAAAATGTGGTATTAGTGCACAGATAGAAAAATTACAAAACAAAACTAGTTCAGTTGGTAAACAATTCACCTGCAATGCAGGAGACCCTGGTTCGATTCCTAGGTCAGAAAGATCCCCTGGAGAAGGGAATGGCTACCCACTCCAGTATTCTGGCCTGGGTGGCAAAGAGTAAGACATGACAGAGTGACTTTCACTTTCACTTTCATAGACAAATCATACAATGAAACAGAATAAAGTCTTTAGAAAGACGCAGACATACATGCCCTTCTGCTTATGACAAAGGTGGCATGCACTGAAGAAAAAGTCTTCTCAGAAAAAGATTCTGAGGCAATTGGATGTCCATATGAAAGTGAAAGTGAAGTCGCTCAGTCGTGTCCAACTCTTTGCGACCCCATGAACTGTAGCCTACCAGGCTCCTCTGTCCATGGGATTTTCCAGGCAAGAGTACTGGAGTGGGTTGCCATTTCCTTCTCCAGGGAATCTTCCTGACCCAGGGATCAAACTCAGGTCTCCTGTATTGTGGGCAGACGCTTTATCCTCTGAGCCACCATCAATACCAGAAGGAATGTACCATTATATGCAAGAGAAAAGTAATTAAACTTCTAAAAGATATTCTTAGAGAATGCTTTCATGATCTTGTAGAAGGTAAAGTTCTTTTTAAAAAGAAATAAGCAATAAACGTACAGCAAAAAGTAAGTTATATTTCTCTAAGAACTTTTCTCAACAAAGAACATCATATGTTTAAAAAAAAATGAAAAAATCAAGTGTTAAACAAAAAATAAATAACATGTGTTTGCACCAAAAGTCATTATCATGGTAAACGGTAGCATCATATTTGTAATAAACAAGAACTGGAAACAACTCAGATCTCTACCATTAGTCAAATGGATTAGTCCATGGTTATGTGATTGTTAAAGGTATCCTCTACAGCAATTAAAGATGAGTGAAGCGCTGCTAAAAACAACATCATAAGTGAATCCCATATATAATGTTGAGTCCAAGAAATTAAACACAAAAGAAATCATACTGCATGATTTTACATAAAGTTCAAATACCATTAAAATACTCTATAGTAGTAGACGTTAGGTAAGTGGTTTTCACTGGAGAGGAGGGAGGCCATAGTTATGGGAAGGCAACAGTGACTCTGTGGTGCTGGGAATGTTCTCTTTGTTGATCAGAGCTGGGGAACATGACTGAAGTTTACACTTACTACTTTTACATTATTTTCTATGATTGTATGTAGGCAAAAATGTTGCTTAAAAATATATTACTCCCCTTCACATTTCTTTCCCTGACCTGAAAAATGAATGAACAATGAGAAGAACCACATTTCACCATGGAATACCTGACTTCTGAAGTCCATTTTCCCTCACTCTCTGCTCTTGGAGACATTTCACTCCACGAGCATCCTGAGTACCGGTAGCCTTTCCCTGTCTCTTACCAGAGCAGATCACAGAGGCCGTGTTGCCATGGGAACAGTCAGGACCACCCAGGACAGTCACAGGGCAACTCCACAGGAAGGACTCCACCCCCGAGCAGTGAAATCGGGCTGTTAAGACCTGATCACCTCCTGCCACAAAGTGTGGCCCTCTTGGGGTGGAGATGGCGACTCCACAGCCAAGCTGATGGCAGACGACATTGGCATTGGCCAGACTCCAGTGGGAGGCACAGAGCACTCTCCATCGTCCAGAAATGTTCATCTCCACCTGCCCCTCACACTGAGAGGTCCCATTTGTCCTGAGCCGGACTTCTGAGTATGCTGGTAGAAAAAGACATGATTTCAGCAAAATCTCATGATTTCTCACCTGAACAGAGTGTGCAGGGAGGTTAGTCCTGACGTGCATCTCACCTGAACAGACAACCTGAGCAGCTCCACTGTGGTGACAAGTGCCCCCTGGACAGGGCACTCTGGGGCAGAACTGGAGCTTAGGCTCCTCCCCCTCACACCTGAACTCTTCAGCCCAGACCTGGCCTTCGGACTCTCTGAAGGGCACATGTCCCAGCACAGACACAGCTTTGCCACATTCCAGCTCTGCACAGATGACGTGGGCAGTGGGGAGTGTGAAGTTTCCATCAGACACCGGAGACCAGTGTCCTCTAGAATACACTTCTACTCGCCCTGAGCAGGGTCCATCCCCTTTAACCAGATGCACAAATCCTAAGAGAAAACAACAATGAAAACAATAAACCCAGTGAATGTCCATGATCTGGTCTTGACAATTGGAAACAACACTTCACAAGCAATGATGTCTCCAGGACTGGGGCAAGGAGAGAGAATTTAACAATTATTGTCAAATTGCATTTTTCTTGAGCAGGTTTCTGAAGAGAAACCTGTCAGTATTCACAGTTTTGAATGACTTGATTTCTAAGAATGTATATTTTGAAGTTGAAAAGGATTGTGAATTCCTCATCTAGGGGCCTGGAAACCACAGAACCCCAAGGAAATGGCACTGCAGTGGGCATAAGACTCGGGTGCAGAGGTGAACTAACCCAGAGTGAAGTAGATCCATGGGATTCAAGAGGTTAGAGGCTTAGAGACAGACAAGGTTAGAAGACCATCCTGAGATTTCTGGGGGTAGATTTCCAGCCGGTTTTCTCTCAGGAGCCAAGACTCAAGTATCTGAGGACTAGAAAAATCATGAGGGCTGAGTTTGTGAGTGTAGGCCAGACAGTAGACAGACTTATGGCTCATGGGAGGAAACTTAGTTTATTTTTATGATTTCATGTTTTTATTTCTCATAATTTTTGATGATGAAAAATGTCAAGAATTTCTTAGGCAACCTGATTGTGAAAAAAAATTTTCCATAGATGAGTTTGATACTAAAAAATCTCAGAGTCATAGGAGAGGGAGGAGCTGGTCCTAGCCATCTTTTTTGAAAGCCTAGAATATATCAATGAACCTGGGAGACAGTGAATTCTCAGTGAGAGAATGCAACAGCTGAGTTTGATTACTTTATACTAGGAGGTTGTCTTCCAAGATGTGAGAATCAGCAGATGCTAAGGAGTGATAGTAATTGATGTCTTTTGATCTTATCTGTATGCTATATATTCCTTTTCTATTTGGATTGTTGAGATAAGAAGACAGTATGGGGGTCGGTTCTAAGATGACAGAGGAATAGGTCAGGGAGACCACTTTCTCCCCCACAAATTCATTGAAAGAACATTTGAACGCTGAGCAAATTCCACAAAACAACTTCTGAATGCTGGCAGAGGACATCAGGCACCCAGAAAGGCAGCCCATTGTCTTTGAAAGGAGGTAGGGAAAAAATATAAAAGATAAAAAGAGAGACAAAAGAGGGAAGGATGGAGATCCATCCTAGGAAGGGAGTCTTTAAAAAAGAGAGACGTTTCCAAACACCAGGAAACATTATCACTGGTGAATCTGTGGTGAGCCTTGGAATCTCAGAGGGCAACATAACTGGGAGGAAAAATAAATAAATAATTAAAACCCACAGATTAGTGGGCCTAAGGCAACTCCCAGCAGAGAAGCAGTGCAGACGCTTGCATCTGCCATTAGCAAGCAGGGGCTGGGCAGGGAGGCGCAGGCTGCATTTCTTAGGGTAAGAACCGGGCCTGAATGCCCCAAGGGCAATCTGAGGGAACTAACTTGAGATAGCAAACTAGACTGTGTTATAGCTATCCCGGGAAAAGCCCTAACCTAAAACACTGCCAGGCCCACTCACAGAACAAAGGACTAAGCAGACCTAGCCGGCTGTGGACCGGCCCAGCCCTTGCCGGAGACAGGCAGGTGAGGGCAGCCAGAGCCGGAAGGGGGCAATCGCAGCCCCAGAGAGGCATCATCTACCAAAGCAGGCTTCGTTGATAACCAAGACTCCTTGGGATTCTGGATGGCCAACATCCACCGGGAGGATCACAGCCAGAGATCAGATCCTCAGAAGAGAGACATGGCACACCTGAGAAGGCGCACCAGTTGTACTCCCAGAAAACCGAGTGGCTGGGACGGGGGAGGCGATAAGTCGCAGCTCGGACCAGGAAAGGGCACAAAATGCAGGCCCAATCAAGTCTGAGCCTTTGTGGAATACCTGAGAATCTGAACCTGAGCAGTTTTGACTTGGGAAGTGCACTCAACCCAGGACCAGGCTCAGACAGTTCCTGGCAGAGCAACCTAGAGCCTGAGCAGTGTAGACTGGGAAAGCACACACGCCGCCATGGGGCAAACGAGTGTGGTGGCGACACTGTGAGCACCCCCCACAGATGCCAGTGATATTTGTTTGCAGTACTCCTCCCTCCCCACAGCACGACTGAACAAGTGAGCCTTAAAAAAATGACCACCACCATCTTCTTGTTTCAGGGTGGAAATTAGACACTGAAGAGGCAAGCAAACAGAAACTAAAATAAACAGAGGGAACTGCTTTGGAAGTGACAGTTGCAATAGATTAAAACCCTGCAGCTAGCACCAACTACATAAGAATGAGCCTCTTGAGAAGTATAAGGCGGATCAAGGAACTATCTGAAAATGAACTGACCCCACACTGTCCACAACACCAGAGAAAGTCCTAGGTATATTTTTACTATTATCATTTTTTTTAAATTTTAAGTCCTCTCAGTTCAGTTCAGTCGCTCAGTCGTGTCCAACTCTTTGCGACCCCATGAATCGCAGCACACCAGGCCTCCCTGTTCATCACCATCTCCCGGAGTTCACTCAGACTCATGTCCATCGAGTCCGTGATGCCATCCAGCCATCTCATACTCAGTCGTCCCCTTCTCCTCCTGCCCACAATCCCTCCCAATGAGAGGGTAACAGGCAGGAAGGCCAGGGGTCTCCAAACGGAGGAAATATCCTGCAAGTGTCAGACATTTTCTCTCTCTTAAGCGGCAGGAGGAAACAAACTAGCGATACTTTTTCCTTCTCTATACAAATTTAAAGGAGGTTTCTCTTAAAATTCTGTGTTGCTATAATGACACCTAGTTTCACTTAAAGTTAACCATTGCCTTTTTCTTATGGAAATGTTTATCTTAAGCTATGCTAATAGCTCTGTCTCTTCCCTCCCTCTTCTCTTCCCTGTATAACTTCATGAACATCTCTGAGTGGTCCAGTTGTGGAGTGCACATAAGGAAGTGATTACTGGCTAGCTTGCTCTCTCCTCTATTGATTCTACCTCATCTCATTTGGGTCACCTCTAACTCCCTCCTCCCTCTTCTCCATGAAACTCTGTGAACCTCTCTACATGTCCCTCATTGTGGAGAAACTTTTCATCTTTAACCTAGATGCTTTATCAATGGTGCTGTATAGAAGGAGAAGTCTTGAGGCTACTGTAAGAACACAACTGAAAACCAGAGGCAGGAGGCTTAAGTCCAAATCCTGAGAACATCAGAGAACTCCTGAATCCAGGGAACATTAATTGACAGGAGTTCATCAAATGCTTCCATTCCTACACTGAAACCAAGCACCACCCAAGGGCCAACAAGTTCCAGAGAAAGATATACCATGCAAATTCTCCAGCAACACAGAAACATAGCCCTGAGTTTCAATATACAGGCTGCCCAAAGTCACACCAAACCCACTAACATCTCAAAATTCATTACTGGACACTTCAGTGCACTCCAGAGAGAAGAAACCCAGCTCCATCCATCAGAACACACACAAGCTTCCCTAACCAGGAAACCTTGACCAGCCACATGTGCAACCCCACCCACAGTGAGGAACCTCCACAATAAAGAGGAACCACAAACTACCAGAATACAGAAAGGCCACCCCCAAACACAGCAGTATAAACAAGATGAAAAGGCAGGGAAATACCCAGCAGGTAAAGGAACAGGGTAAATGCCCACCAAACCAAATGAAAGAGATAGGGAATCTACCTGATAAAGAATTCCAAATAATGATAGAGAAAATGATCCAAAATCTTGAAAACAAAATAGAGTTGCAGATAAATAGCCTGGAGACAAAGATCGAGAAGATGCAAGAAATGTTTAAGAACCTAGGAGAAATAAAAAAGAGTCAGTATATAATGAATAATGCAATAAATGAGATCAGAAACACTCTGGAGGGAACCAGCAGCAGAATAATGGAGGCAGAAGATAGGATTAGTGAGGTAGAAGATAGAATGGTAGAACTAAATGAAACAGAGAGGAAAAAAGAAAAAAGAATTAAAAGAAATGAAGATAACCTCAGAGACCTCTGGGACAATGTGAAATGCCCCAACATTTGAATCATAGGAGTCCCAGAAGAAGAAGATAAAAAGAAAGGCCATGAGAAAATACTTGAGGAGATAATAGTTGAAAAATTCCCTACAATGGGGAAGGAAATAATCACCCAATCCCAAGAAACCCAAAAAGTCCCAAACAGGATAAACCCAAAGCGAAACACCCCAAGACACACATTAATCAAATTTTAAAAGATCAAACACAAAGAACAAATATTAAAAGCAGCAAGGGAAAAACAACAAATAACACACAAGGGGATTCCCATAAGGATAACAGCTGATCTTTCCATAGAAACTCTTCAGGCCAGAAGGGAATGGCAAGACATACTTAAAGTGATGAAAGAAAATAACCTACAGCCCAGATTACTGTACCCAGCAAGGATTTCATTCAAATATGAAGGAGAAATCAGAAGATTTACAGACAAGCAAAAGCTGAGAGAATTCAGCACCACCAAACCAGCTCTCCAACAAATGCTAAAGGATCTTCTCTAGATAGGAAATACAAAAAGGGTGTATAAACTTGAACCCAAAACAGTAAAGTAAATGGCAATGGGATCATACTTATCAATAATTACCTTAAACATAAATGGGTTGAATGCCCCAACCAAAAGACAAAGACTGGCTGAATGGATACAAAAACAAGACCCCTATATATGTTGTCTACAAGAGACCCATCACAAAACAAGGGACACATACAGACTGAAAGTCAAGGGCTGGAGAAAGATATTCCATGCAAATAGAGACCAAAAGAAAGCAGGAGTAGCAATACTCATATCAGATAAAATAGACTTTAAAACAAAGGCTGTGAAAAGAGATAAAGAAGGACACTACATAATGATCAAAGGATCAATCCAAGAAGATGTAACAGTTATAAATATATATGCACCCAACATAGGAGCACCGCAATATGTAAGACAAATGCTGCTGCTGCCGCTGCTGCTACTGCAGCATTGCTTCAGTCGTGTCTGACTCTGTGCGATCCCATAGACGGCAGCCCACCAGGCTCCCCTGCCCCTGAGAATGTAGAAATAAAAAAGAGTCAACATATAATGAATAATGCAATAAATGAGATCAGAAACACTCTGGAGGGAACCAGCAGCAGAATAATGGAGGCAGAAGATAGGATTAGTGAGGTAGAAGATAGAATGGTAGAACTAAATGAAACAGAGAGGAAAAAAGAAAAAAGAATTAAAAGAAATGAAGATAACCTCAGAGACCTCTGGGACAATGTGAAATGCCCCAACATTTGAATCATAGGAGTCCCAGAAGAAGAAGATAAAAAGAAAGGCCATGAGAAAATACTTGAGGAGATAATAGTTGAAAAATTCCCTACAATGGGGAAGGAAATAATCACCCAATCCCAAGAAACCCAAAAAGTCCCAAACAGGATAAACCCAAAGCGAAACACCCCAAGACACACATTAATCAAATTTTAAAAGATCAAACACAAAGAACAAATATTAAAAGCAGCAAGGGAAAAACAACAAATAACACACAAGGGGATTCCCATAAGGATAACAGCTGATCTTTCCATAGAAACTCTTCAGGCCAGAAGGGAATGGCAAGACATACTTAAAGTGATGAAAGAAAATAACCTACAGCCCAGATTACTGTACCCAGCAAGGATTTCATTCAAATATGAAGGAGAAATCAGAAGATTTACAGACAAGCAAAAGCTGAGAGAATTCAGCACCACCAAACCAGCTCTCCAACAAATGCTAAAGGATCTTCTCTAGATAGGAAATACAAAAAGGGTGTATAAACTTGAACCCAAAACAGTAAAGTAAATGGCAATGGGATCATACTTATCAATAATTACCTTAAACATAAATGGGTTGAATGCCCCAACCAAAAGACAAAGACTGGCTGAATGGATACAAAAACAAGACCCCTATATATGTTGTCTACAAGAGACCCATCACAAAACAAGGGACACATACAGACTGAAAGTCAAGGGCTGGAGAAAGATATTCCATGCAAATAGAGACCAAAAGAAAGCAGGAGTAGCAATACTCATATCAGATAAAATAGACTTTAAAACAAAGGCTGTGAAAAGAGATAAAGAAGGACACTACATAATGATCAAAGGATCAATCCAAGAAGATGTAACAGTTATAAATATATATGCACCCAACATAGGAGCACCGCAATATGTAAGACAAATGCTGCTGCTGCCGCTGCTGCTACTGCAGCATTGCTTCAGTCGTGTCTGACTCTGTGCGATCCCATAGACGGCAGCCCACCAGGCTCCCCTGCCCCTGAGAATGTCCAGGCAAGAACCCTGGAGTGGGGTGCCATTTCCTTCTCCAATGCATGACAGTGAAAAGTGAAAGTTAAGTCACTCGGTCATGTCCAACTCTTAGCGACCCCATGGACTGCGGCCAGCCAGGTTCTTCTGTCCATAGGATTTTCCAGGCAAGAGTGCTGGAATGGGGTGCCATTGCCTAACAAGTATGAAATGGGTAATTAATAATAACACAATAATAGTGGGAGACTGTAATACCCCACTCACATCTATGGATAGATCAACTAAACGGAAAATTAACAAGGAAACACAAACTTTAAATGATACAATAGACCAATTAGACCTAATTGATATCTATAGGACATTTCATCACAAAACAATGAATTTCATCTTTTTCTCAAGTGCACATGGAACCTTCTCCAGAATAGATCATATCCTGGGCCATAAATCTAGCCTTGGTAAATTTAAAAAAATTTGAAATCATTCCAAGCATCTTTTTTGACCAAAATGCAGTAAGATTAGATCTCAATTACAGGAGAAAAACTATTTAAAATTCCAACATTTGGAGGCTGAATAACCAACAAATCACAGAAGAAATCAAAATATGCATAGAAATGAATGAAAATGAAAACACAACAACCCAAAACCTGTGGGACACTGTAAAAGCAGTGTTAAGGGGAAGGTTCATACCAATACAGGCATACCTCAAGAAACAAGAAAAAAGTCAAATAAAAACCTAATTCTACACCAAAAGCAACTAGAAAAGGAAGAAATGAAGAATCCCAGGGTTAGTAGAGGGAAAGAAATCTTTAAAATTAGGGCAGAAATAAATGCAAAGGAAACAAAAGAGACCATAGCAAAAATCAACAAAGCCAAAAGTTGGTTCTTTGAGAAATTAAATAAAATTTACAAACCATTAGCCAGACTCATCAAGAAACAAAGGGAGAAAAATAAAATCAACAAAATTAGAAGTAAAAATGGAGAGATCACAACAGACAACACAGAAATACAAAGGATCATAAGAGACTACTATCAGCAACTATATGCCAATAAAATAGACAAATTCTTAGAAAAGTACAACTTTCTAAAACTGAAGCAGGAAGAAATAGAAAATCTTAACAGACCCATCACAAGCACAGAAATTGAAACTGTAATCAGAAATTTTCCAGCAAACAAGAGCCCAGGACCAGATGGCTTCACAGCTGAATTCTACCAAAAATTTAAAGAAGAGCTAACACCTATCCACTCAAACTTTTCAAGAAAATTGCAGAGTAAGGTAAACTTCCAAACTCATTCTATGAGGCCACCATCACCCTAATACCAAAACCTGACCAAGATGCCACAAAAAAGAAAACTATAGGCCAATATCACTGATGAACATAGATGCAAAAATCCTTAACAAAATTCTAGCAATCAGAATCCACCAACACATTAAAAAGATCATGCACCGTGACCAAGTGGGCTTTATCCCAGGGATGCAAGGATCCTTCATATCCACAAATCAAACAATGTAATACACTACATTAACAAACTGAAAAATAAAAACCATATGATTATCTCAATAGATGCAGAGAAAGCCTTTGATAAAATTCAACATCCACTTAGGATAAAAAGAAAAAACCCTCCACAAAGCAGGAATAGAAGGAACATACATCAACATAATAAAAGCTATATATGACAAACCCACAGCAAACATTATCCTCAATGGTGAAAAATTGAAAGCATTTCCCCTAAGGTCAGGAACAGGACAAGGGTACCTACTCTCACCAGTACTATTCAACATAGTTTTGGACGTTTTGGCCACAGCAATCAGAGCAAAAAAAAGAAATAACACGAATCCAGATTGAAAAAAAAGAAGTAAAACTCTCAATGTTTCCAGATGACGTGATCCTCTACATAGAAAACCCTAAAGACTCCACCAAAAAATCAATGAATATAGTAATGTTGCAGGATATAAAAGCAACACAGAGAAATCCCTTGCATTCCTATACACTAACAATGAGAAAATAGAAAGAGAAATTAAGGAAACAATTCCATTCACCATTGCAACAAAAAGAATAAAATACTTAGGAATATATCTACTTAAGACACAGAAGATCTATATATAGAAAACTATAAAACCCGGTGAAAGAAATCAAAGAGGACACAAATAGATAGAGAAATATACCATGTTCATGTATTGGAAGAATCAATATAGTGAAAATGAGTATACTACCCAAAACGATCTATAGATTCAATGCAATCCCTATCAAACTACCAATGGTATTTTTCGCAGAACTAGATCAAATAATGTCACAATTTGTATTGAAATACAACAAACCTTGAATAGCCAAAGCAATCTTGAGAAAGAAGAATGAAACTGGAGGAATCAAACTGCCTGATTTCAGGCTCTACTACAAAGCCACAGTCATCAAGATAGCACGGTACTGGCACAAAGACAGAAATATAGATCAAAGGAACAAAATAGAAAGCCCAGAGAAAAATCCACACACCTATGGACATCTTATCTTCGGCAAAGGAGGCAAGAATGTACAATGGAGAAAAGACAATCTCTTTAACAAGTGGTGCTGGGAAAACTGGTCAACAACTTGTAAAAAAAAAATGAAACTAGAACACTTTCTAACACCATACACAAAAATAAACTCAAAATGGATTAAAAATCTAAACGTAAGGCCAGAAACTATAAAATTCCTAGAGGAAGACAGAGGCAAAACACTCTCCAACATAAATCACAGTAGGATCCTCTATGACCCACCTCCCAGAATATTGGAAATAAAAGCAAAAATAAACAAATGGGACCTAATTAAAATTAAAACCTTCCGCGCAACAAAGGAAACTATAAGCAAGGTGAAAAGACAGCCTTCAGAATGGGAGAAAATAATAGCAAACGAAGCAACTGACAAAGAATTAATCCCAAAAATATACAAGCAACTCCTGCAGCTCAATTCCAGAAAAATAAATGACCCAATCAAAAAATGGGCCAAAGAACTAAACAGATATTTCTCCAAAGAAGACATACAGATGGCTAACAAGCACATGAAAAGATACTCAACATCATTCATTATTAGAGAAATGCAAATCAAAACCACGATGAGGTACCATTTCATGTCAGTCAGAATGGCTGCGATCCAGAAGTCTACAAGCAATAAATGCTGGAGAGGATGTGGAGAAAAGGGAACCCTCTTACACTGTTGGTGGGAATGCAAACTAGTACAGCCACTATGGAGAACAGTGGAGATTCCTTAAAAACCTGGAAATAGAATTGCCATATGACCCAGCAATCCCACTGCTGGGCATACACACCGAGGAAACCAGAATTGACAGAGACACATGTACCCCAATGTTCATTGCAGCACTGTTCATAATAGCCAGGACATGGAAGCAACCTAGATGTCCATCAGCAGATGAATGGATAAGAAAGCTGTGGTACATATACACAATGGAGTATTACTCAGCCATTAAAAAGAATACATTTCAATCAGTTCTAATGAGGTGGATGAAACTGGAGCCAATTATACAGAGTGAAGTAAGCCAGAAAGAAAAACACCAATACAGTATACTAACAGATATATATAGAATTTAGAAAGATGGTAATGATAACCCTGTACGCGAGACAGCAAAAGAGACATAGATGTGTAGAACAGTCTTTTGGACTCTGTGAGAGAGGGAGATGGTGGGATGATTTGGGAGAACGGCATTGAAACACGTATAATATCATATATGAAACAAATCACTAGTCCAGGTTCAATGCATGATACTGGATGCTTGGGACTTGTGCACTGAGATGACCCAGAGGGGTGGTACAGGGAGGGAGGAGGGAGGGGGGTTCAGGATGGGGAACACGTGTATACCTGTGGCGGATTCATGTTGATGTATGGCAAAACAAATATAATATTGAAAAATTATTAACCTCCAATTAAAATAAATAAATTTATATTTTAAAAAATGGGAAGTGAGAGGAATAGAGAGAGCAAAGAAGCTATGTATAGCTTAGAGATACCCAAACAGCAAAAGCCTCAGTATGGATGAAAGATGGAAAGATTTGGGGAAAATACCTGTCCAGCAAGTTTTTAACATGTTCTGTGCTCCTCCCAACCTCCACCTAACCCTGATGAAAAGTAAAAAAGTGAGAGTGTGAAAAGTAAAAAAGTGAAAGTGTTAGTCACTCAGTTGTGTCTGACTCTCTGTGATCCCACTGACTAGCAGCCAGCCAGGCTCTTCTGTTTATGGGCAGAGATACTGGAGTGGTTAGCCATGCCCTCCTCCAGGGGATCTACCCAACCCAGGAATCAAACCTGAGTCTCCTGCACTACAGGTAGATTCTTTACCATTTTAGCCCCCAGGGAAGCCCACCTAACCCTGATACCTATTCCTATTTCTCCCACTGCAGACAAGAGAAAGCAATATTTTTGTTGTTGTGATGTAGGCTATTCCTAGTTGTGACACTCAGCAGCTTCCTTTATTGGAGGCACGAGTGCTAGACATCCAGGACTCAGTAGTTGCGGTGCACCAGCTTTCTAGTTGTGGGACAGAGGTAAAGAGGACTTAGTTGCTCTACAGCATGTGGGATCTTAGTTCCCCACTAAGGATCGAACCAGCGTCCCCTCATTTGAAGACAGATTCTTAACTCCTGGACCACCAGGAAGTTCATAAGAAAAAGCAATCTTAAGAGCTACAAATGAATGGAAAGGAGACTCTGAAAGGTAAGAACTTCTGGAGGAGCGGAGTGTGTATGGCGTGTGTGGTAGGTTAAACTGGAAGTGTCATGTTGCAGGCATGTTGGGAGATGCTAGGAATGTAAATCACAATAAAACAATGTTCTTATCTTTGTGCAGCTTTAGTTCTAGTGCAGGAGAAAAACAAGTAGGCAGTTTAAAGCCCCCTGAAGACTTCATGAGAGACTTGGATAACTAAAAAAGAACACTGATTCTTTACAGAACTATTTATTTATATGAATCAGCCCCACCTAAGACAAAATGAAAATCCTAGTCAAATACATCCTCATCTGGTCTCTTGCTATGTGGATATCCTGTATCCTTAGGCACATGTGGAATCCTCCACACCACACCTAGACCATCAGTGGACTCCATATGGGCCTTCCTCAGCTCCCATTTCCATTCCCACTCTCCCAGCTACTATATCTTTTACCTTCTTCAAAAATTATGTTTGTCCCCTTACTCCCATTCTTATCAAATAAGCCTTTGTCTTATATTATTAAAGTTATCAGGTATAAACTTACCATAAACCACACCAACTAATATTTATTGCCTCCACTATTGACTTGTCAGTGCATAGCTAAGTGTTCCTCCAAAGTTCAAGTTTACACAGATGTTTTAAAAGAAAAAATGCAGAGAGGATCTTTTCTAGTAACAAAGAAAGGAGAACCTATGACTCAGAGCATTTCATCCACAATTCTCTGGTCCTACCTGAATATTTATATCTAAATTTGCAAAAGAGACTTACAATTTGGTTAAAAAAAAATCCATCAATTCTTCTTTGATTTGTTTAGTATATCCTCTGTGCCTGCACTCCCAAGAACCTAGTGCAAAATACTGTCTCACACTGTATGTACAGAAACCATTCCACTCAGAAGGTACATCCTCATTCTTGTCCTTCCCTCCCATGGGCTCACTGTGCAAAGAAAGTGTGTGTGATGATTTGCAAATGCTTCAATTTTTCAAAAAAAAAAAAAAGAATCCCAAATAATATTTAGAAAGTTTGAAATTAAGTTAACAGATGAAACTAGATCAAGTAATACCACTGGAGGAGAAAAGAATAGCAGAGACTAATAAAGAGGACAAAGAGATCTAACCAGTCCATCCTAAAGGAGATCAGCCCTGGGTCTTCATTTGAAGGATTGATGTTGAAGCTGAAATTCCAATACTTTGGCCACCTGATGTGAAGAGTTGACTCATTGGAAAAGACTCTGATGCTGGGAAAGATTGAGGGCAGGAGAAGAAGGGGACGACAGAGGATGAGATGGTTGGATGGCATCACCGACATGGACATGGGTTTGGGTGGACTCCTGGAGTTGGTGATGGACAGGGAGGCCTTGCAGGCTGCAGTTCATAGGGTCACAAAGAGTCAGACATGACTGAGCGACTGAACTGAACTCAATAAAGAGGAAAGTAAATAAAGCCTATGACTCACAGATGCTTTGTGCACTGGAGAAGGACTGGTAGATATTTTAGACCTCGCTAGCCCACCTATCTCCAATTGCTCTTGTGTTGCAATCCCTGCTTTCTTGGTAATTTCCATTCTCTCAGCCATTGCACTATGTAAAGACCATACCTGAGCAGATGACTCCTGCATCCTTGTTATGCCTGCAGTTGTGTCTCCCCCAGCCCCGGGAAGGGCACTTCCACATGTGGGATTCCGTTCCTCCACATTTCACTTCTGCCAGCCAGATGGGCCCTGATCCTGCCCCAAAGTGAGCAGACCCCTTGGCATTGAGAGCTTCTCCACAGCCCAGCTGCCTGCACACCACGTGGGCATCGTTCAGGTCCCAGCCGTCATCACAGATGGTGCCCCAGGAGTCCTGGTAAAGAATTTCCACTCTCCCGGCACAGGGACCATCCCCATTCACCAGGCGGAGCTGTCTGCTGTCTGAGGAGAGAGAAATGAGACATTGACAAGGGGAATGAGAAGAGTCTTCTGGTCCTGTGGGACCCTCACTTGAACAGTGGGGGGCGCTGTCCTCTGAGGCTGCAGAGTCTGTGGGTTCAGACATGATGCCCCAGCATCTGGGTCTGGTTTCTTATAGCAGTGATAATGGGCAAAAACAGGAAACATTACTCCACTGAGGAGGGTGAGACAGAAGTATTAATCTCTGATCTGTCAAGTTCTTCATAGCATCTGAGAAAGATATTCAGGAATGTTTGTCTCTCTATCCAGAGCAGTTGAATGAATTTAGAGTCACAGGAATGGGCTGGCTGCTGGATGGATTCCTTACAAACCACACTCATGTTGGTGCTGTTGACCTGAGAGTTAAAGGGATTAGATTAAAGGAAATGGAGTCAGGAGGTGGCCTCATCAGAAGCCTCAGGAAGCAGCCATGAATCCTCTACCATTAGAATCATTCTCCTTGGTACAGTCAGGCAGAAATGAAAAACAAATTATCCGTGAGACACCATGGTTTACCCCAGAATATTTCACTTATGATTCTAGGATTCAGACTCCAGCTCTGGATACTTACTTTCAAAAAATGTAATCTCTTTGAGTAGACTGGGCAAACTTGTATGAGAGATGATGTTAGATGATATTAACATTGACCAGATTCCCCAGGGGAATCACAGATGGTTGCTTCTTCTCCCAAATGTATATAATCTCTTCGGACTTTGTGTCAGGAATCACTGTTATTTTAAATTTTAAGTTATTTGTTCTCTAGGATAAAGATATCATGTATTTTTAACTTTACCATGGAACAGAAATAGATTTTATTTCTGTTCTGAAAGCACTTGAACAAGCAATATTGACAAACCCATCATATTACTGTCTTCTTTTATACACAGAAAGTGATGCAAAGAAAGGTAAACTAATGTCTAGCAGTGTTATACTTTTAGTAAATGATGAGTAGAGAAAAAAAATCTAAAATTTTCTAGTTCCATGAAGAATGGAGGAGTTGGTAGCAGGCCAGTGGTCTTGCTAGATGTAACTAAAACAGCTGGAAAATGTAACAAATAAAAGTAAAGACATTAGACATTTGTGGACACAGTATGGACTGGATGTGCTAAATTTCTAAAGAGTGGAGATCATTTCAATGTTAGACAAGGGTCTACAGCTTCTCTTTCTCTGTAGGAATTTCCCAATTCTGTGTGGGTTAATGGGTTAACCCATAACCCTGGGTTAATGGTTCAGAATCTGGACTCAGGCAAGCAGAGCGCTCCTATTTGGACAGAGAAGCCAGCATAATTTGGGGTTACGAGGTGCTGGAGAGACAAAATTGGAGTCTTGAGAGCGTTTCTCAGAGATCAGGTTTTCTTCTCAAATATCTGCCCCATACACAAGCTGTGAAGGGCAGTAGGTCAAAGAACTATGTCAAAAACCTTAAAGAGCAGAGTGGATATTCCCTCATTCTCTTGGGTGCCAAGCTACCAAAACATCTCAGCGGAAATCTCTGAAAGTCCATAACACAGGGACAGAGAAATCAGAGGCAGACTGCAACCCAGACTTGTTACAGATCAGTTCTAGGTTGTATTTAGATATTTGAGCGAAATGCACCCTTTCCCCTACCTGCCTAGCAGAACAAAAGGTGAATCTTTGTAGGTGTTAGAAAATGTATGATGAGTATCTTATCTTTTTGTATGTAATTCAGTATAAAATTGCATAGCATTTGAAGAGATGAGATGATGACAAGTAACAAAGTGAAAAGAAGATGAAAGATACAGAGGCACATATGATAGAGATGGTCAAATCAGCAGATAAAGATTTTAACTAGTAATATGATCAATGTATTTAAGCAGAGAAGAGAAAAAAGGGGTGAAAAGATTAAAAAAAAGTTAACAATCATAAATTTAAAATATCAAAGGAAGAGTTGCCAACTGAAAATAAAATAGTTGGAATTAAGAAATGAATGCATATGTTTAAAAGAATTTTAGATAGAATTTGGCACAGAATTAGGGACATAGAGGAATCCTAAAGATAAGAGATAAGAAGAAAGAGGAGCAGGAGAAGGAAGAGGAGGAGGAGAGAAACAGAACTGCAGAAGTACTATCTTAAGATGTAATGACTGAGAGTTTTTAAAAAATGAATGGAAAGGGGTAAAAACTGCCACACCTTCTAAAGCTGCTGAAAAATCAAAGGAAAAAGAGGAAAATGTGGAAAAATTACAGATGTGTTTAATACAAGAGAATGCAAAGGAGTGAAAAAGGAACATAAATCAGGTGGGATGATTAAAAGCAAATGGTAGATACTAACTCATGAATATCAGTAATTATGTTAACAGTAAATTGATTAGATTCTTCAAATTAAACCCAATCTAGATAAAACAACAAAATTAATGTAAATGGTATTTGCAAGATACCTTATATTAATAGGGAAAATGTATATGCTATGTGAATACTAACCATAAGAAAACTGGAGTAGCTATATTAATGACATGAAAAGTGGGCTTTAAGGTAAGATACACCAATTGAATTAAGAAGAGAATTTGCATGATTATAATGGGACAAATCCTTAGTAAGGTGGGAGGGGGGTTCAGGATTGGGAACTCATGTACACCCAGGGCAGATTCATGTCAATGTATGGCAAAACCAATATAGTATGGTAAAGTAAAAAAATAAAAAGATATTACAAATATCAAAATCCAAGAAAGATGTCAGAACATAGGTTTCAAATAAATTTGACAGAATAGAAAGATGAAACAGACAAAATTATTAATACAATCAAAATGAGGAAAGTTTGAACATATTTTTCTCAATAGCATGAAGACCAAGATTACAAAAAAGAAGGAAGAGAATAGGAAGGGTAAATGACACAACCAGCACAACTAACTAGAAAACATATATTGAAAAATACACCCAACAATGAAAGAGTTCACATTATCTAAATGCAGTAGGAGCATTTATCAAAAATGACCATATGATAAAGCAAAAATTTTCAGATAATTGAATTCATACAGTGTATTTACTCTGACAACAGTGACATTAAATTAAGAATTGATAAGAAAATATAGTTAGCAATATCTTTTGGGGAAATTAAGCAACATCTTTTCCAAAAATACATGTGTCTTGGAATAAATTTAAAAATTAGAAAATGTTGAGAAATGATGATAATATTGATGATTATATCAGTTCAGTTCAGTCACTCAGTCATGTCCGACTCTTTGTGAACCCATGGACTGCAGCATGCCAGCCTCCCTGTCCTTCACCAACTCCCGGAGTTTACTCAAACTCATGTCCATCTCACCCTCTGTCATCCCCTTCTCCTCCCACCTTCAGTCTTTTACAGAATCAGGGTCTTTTCCAATGATTCTGTTTGCATCAGGTGGCCAAAGTATTGAGTTTCAGCTTCAGCATCAGTCCTTTCAATGAATATTAAGGACCGATCTCCTTTAGGATGGACTGGTTGGATCTCCTTGCAGTCCAAGGGACTCTCAAGAATCTTCTCCAACACCACAGTTCAAAAGCATCAATTCTTTGGTGCTCAGCTTTCTTTATAGTCCAACTGTCACATCCATACTTGACTACTGGAAAAACCATAGCTTTGACTAGATGGACCTTTGTTGGCAAAGTAATGTCTTTGCCTTTTAATATGCTGTCTAGGTTGGTCATAGCTTTTCTTCCAAGGAGCAAGTGTCTGTTAATTTCATTGCTGCAGTCACCATCTGCAGTGATTTTGGAGCCCCCCCAAAATAAAGTTTGTCACTGTTTCCTCATCTATTTGCCATGAAGTGATGGGACGAGATGCCATGAACTTAGCTTTATGAATACCCCACAGTCCAAGAGCAGAGAAGCCCCAACAAAACAGTAGATGCTGAAGCGGTGGCTCTGTGGTGCTGGAGAGACTTTGAGGACATACCCCATGTCCAAGGACAAAGGAGAAGTCCCATAAAGATGGTAGAAGGGGCAACATCACATTTAGCATCAAACCCCATATCTGTCAAAGATGCTCAAATGGTTCAAACACATCTTGTGTGCACCAGGACCCAGAGACTCCAAAGAGACTGAGACAGAACTGTGTTTGAGTATCTTCTGTGGAGTTATGGGTCATCAGTGGACTGCCACAGGGCCAGGGGCGCTGGGTGCAGCAGACTTGGTATGGCATAAGCCCTCTTGGTTGCCCTAACCTCACCGTGGAGCTGCCAGAACTTACACAGGACTGGGAAATAGACTCTTGGAGGGCACAAACAGAACCCAGTGCATGAGGACCCAAGAGAAAGGAGCAGTGACCCCACAAGAGACTGACCCACACTTGTCCATGAGTGTCCAGGAGTCTCTGGCAGAGGCATCGGTTAGTGGTGGCCTGATACAGAGTTGGAGGCACTGAGTGTATGAGTACATGCCTGGGGTCTTTTGTAGGAGGTCACTATTATCTTCATTACCTCCACCATAATTTTGTCCCAGATAAATAGCAGGGAGGGAAAACAGCCCCACCCATCAACAGAAAATTGGATTAAAGATTTATTGAGCATGGCCCCACCTATTAGAACAAGACCAGTTTCCTCCTCAGTCATTCTATCCCATCAGGAAGTTTCCATAAGCCGCTTATCCTTCTCCATCAGAGAACAGACAGAATGAAAACCACAATCACAGAAAACTAATCAAACTGATCACATGGACCACAGCCTTGTCTAACTCAATGAAACTATAAGCCATATCTTTAGGGCCACCCAAGACAGACAGGTCATGGGGGAGAGTTCTGACAAAACGTGGTCCACTGGAGAAGGGAATGGCAAACTATTTCAGTTTTCTTGCCTTGAGAACCCCATAAATAGTATGAAAAGGCAAAAAGATAGGACACTGAAAGATGAACTCCCCAGGTCAGTAGGTGCCCAATATACTACTAAAGATCAGTGGAGAAATAACTCCAGAAAGACTGAAGAGATGGAGCCAAAGCAAAAACAACACCCAGCTGTGGGCATGACTGGCGATGCAAATAAAGTCTGATGCTATAAAGAGCAATATTGCATATGAACTTGGAATGTTAGGTCCATGAATCAAGGCAAACTGGAAGTGGTCAAACAAGAAATGGCAAGAGTGAATGTTGACATTTTAGGAATCAGCGAACTAAAATGGACTGGAATGGGTGAATTTAACTCAGATGACCATTATATCTACTACTGTTGGCAAGAATCTCTTAGAAGAAATGAGGTAGCCCTCTTAGTCAACAAGAGTCCAAAATGCAGTACTTGGATGCAATCTCAAAAACGACAGAATGACCTCTGTTCATTTCCAAGGCAAACCATTCAGTATCACAGTAAGCCAAGTCTATGTCCTGACCAGTAACACTGAAGAAGCTGAAGTTGAGTGTTTCTTTGAAGACCTACAAGACCTTCCAGAAATAACACCCAAAGATGTCCTTTTCATCAAAGGGGACTGGAATGCAAAAGTCGGAAGTCAAGAGAAACCTAGAATAACAGGCAAATTTGGCCTTCGAGTACAGAATGAAGCAGGGCAAAGGCTAATAGGGTTTTGCCAAGAGAACACACTGATCATAGCAAACACCTTCTTCCAACAACACAAGAGAAAACTCTACACGTGGACATCACCAGATAGTCAATACCAAAATCAGAAGATAATATAGATATAACTAAATTCTTCTAATGAAACTAAAGTAGTGCCTAATGGAAATGTGTACCCTAGATTTAGAAAAGAAGAAAGACTGAAAATTGCAAAAATGAAGATTACGTTTAAGAAGCTAGGAGATGAGAAAATAAAGCTTAAAGGAAGCAGAACTTTGCAGTTAAAAAAAGAAAAGAACAAGAATTAATGAAAAAGAAGATAAGCATAAGATAAAGAAAATAAAAGAAAACCTTTCAAATGCAGCTCATTGAAAACTGATAAACACTGAGCAGTACTAATCAAGGACAGAGAGAAAATGAAATTGACAGTACCAAATATGAAAAGGGCCATCACTACACATCATACAAATTGTTTGGTCATTGTTGCTTTCCTGCTTGCTTTTCTTTTGTTTGCTTTATTTTGGGCCTTGCTGTGGCTTCTGGGTCCAGATCACTGATGGAACCTGGGCCCATGACAGTAAAAACTCTGAGACATTGCAGCTTTATTACTAATAATACAATTTACACATTTAATACGGAGAATATGGAGTTTCAATTTCTCTACAACCTTGCCAAGACTTATTTATTTGCTAGGAAAACAAACAAACACATAGCCATTCTGACTGGTATGAGATGGTAGCTCATTGTGGTTTTAATTTACATTTCCTGATGATTACCAATGTCAAGCATTTTTTTGTATACCTGTTGGCCATTTGTATGTCTTCTTTGGAGAAATGTCTTCAAGTCGAATTTTTTCATTGATTTATTAAGTTATGGGCTTTTTGTTGTTGTGTGTGTTGTACTTTTTACTCTTGAATTGTGGGAGTTCCTAATATATTTTAAAAATTAACCCCATGCTGTAAGTTGCTTTTTCACTCTACAGATGTTTCCTTTGCTGTGAAGAAGCTTTTTAGTTTGTTATATTTTCACTTGTCTATTTTTGCTTTGTTGCCTGCTCTTTTGGTATCATATACATGAAATCATGGAACAACATACTTTCATTTTGTGACAATTAATGTACCATGTATCTACAATGTAATTCTTATCTGGTGATGATGTTATATCATCACACACAATAAAATAAATTTTGATACAGTAAGGTTTCAAATAATCTTTAGAGGAGTTGTAAAAATACTTGAAAAAACTAAAACTTGAGTAAATGTTACTTTGAGATGAGGAAAAGCATTTGAAAAACAGCATTAAAGGCAGAAATAAAAAAGTAAAACATTATAGATCTGATCACATAATCTGCCATACATATATACAACCCTAAAACATATGCAAAAGATGGGGGAAATAGCGCCAATAGTAAGTGAACTTTATTTATAAATATCTACTATAAATAAGATTTTAAAACATTCTAGAGAAAAAATGAAAATGGTTATGAAAGATATCGTAAGACTGCAATGTAATAAAAAAAAGATAAGATTCTGGCATATTGGGTCTATGTGGATTTAAAAAAACATAATATGATGCATTTATAGGAAGATTATGAAGAAAATAAAATTTTTTTAAATTCAGTTAATGCTGCTCAGAATTAAAACTATTCAGAAGTATTCTGATGAAAAACGAGACAATATAAAGGGAGAGGTCTTTAGAAAGGTTATCTTGAGAAAATAATAACAGTTTCTTATTAGATTTATGTAAATTTTCATAAAAACTTTATCACAGCATTATATTGAAAATATTGACATACAACAAAATACAATTAGATAAATAAATTATGATTTAATAAGACAGTATGGCTGATGTACTGGCAACTATACAAACGACAGCAGTCAGTCAGTTCAGTCTCTCAGTCGTGTCTGACTCTGCAACCCCATGGACTGCAGCATGTCAGGCCTCCCTGTCCTTCACCAACTCCTGGAGCTTGCTCAAGCTCAATGTCCATTGAGTCAGTGGTGCCATCTAACCATCTCCTCCTCTGTCGTCCCCTTCGCCTCCCACATTCAATCTTTCCCAGTACCAGGGTCTTTTCCAGTGAATCAGTTCTTCACATCAGGTGGCCAAAGTATTTGAGTTTCAGCTTCAGCATCAGTCCTTCCAATGAATGCCCAGAACTGATCTCCTTTAGGATGGACTGATTGGATCTCCTTGCAGTCCAAGGGACTCTCAAGAATCTTCTCCAACACCACAGTTCAAAAGCATCAATTCTTCGGTGCTCAGCTTTCTTTATAGTCCAACTCTCATATCCATACATGACTACTGGAAAAACCATAGCTTTGACTAGGTGGACCTTTGTTGGCGAAGTAATGTTTCTGCTATTTAATACACTGTCTAGGTTGGTCATAACTTTTCTTCTGAGGAGCAAATGTCTTTTAATTTCGTGGCTGCAGTCACCATCTGCAGTGATTTTGAGGCCCCCAAAATAAAGTCTGTCACTGTTTCCATTGTTTCTCTATTTGCCATGAAGTAATGGGACTGGATGTCATGATCTGAGTTTTCCAAATGTTGAGTTTTAAGCCAACTTTTTCACTCTCCTCTTTCACTTTCATCAAGAGGCTCCTTAGTTCTTCTTTGCTTTTTGCCATAAAGGTGGTGTCATCTGCATATCTGAGGTTATTGATATTTCTCCTGGCAATCTTGGTTCCAGTTTGTGCTTCATCCAGCCGAGCATTTCTCATGATGTACTCTGCATGGACGTTAAATAAGCAAGGTGACAATATATAGCCTTGATGTACTCCTTTTCTTATTTGGAACCAGTCTGTTGTTCCATGTCCAGTTCTAACTGTTGCTTCTTGACCTGCATACAGATTTCACAGGAGGAAGGTAAGGTGGCCTGATATTCCCATCTCTTGAAAACTTTTCCACAGTTTGTTGTGATCCATAGAGTCAAAGGCTTTGGTGTAGTCAATAAAACAGAAGTAGACGTTTTTGTGGAACTCTCATGCTTTTTCGATGATCCAGTGGAGGTTGGCATTTTGATCTCTGATTCCTCTGCCTTTTCTAAAACCAGCTTGAACGTCTAGAAGTTCACGGTTCACATACTGTTGAAGACTGGATGGAGAATTTTGAGCATTATTTTGCTAGCGTGTAAGATGAGTGCAATTGTGTGGTAGTTTGAGCATTCTTTGGCATTGCCTTTCTTTGGGATTGGAATGAAACCTGACCTTTTCCAGTCCTGTGGCCACTGCTGAGTTTTCCAAATTTGCTGGCATATTGAGTGCAGCATTTTCACAGCATCATCTTTTAGGATTTGAAATAGCTCAACTGGAATTCCATCACTTTCACTAGCTTTGTTTTAGTGATGTTTCTAAGGCCCACTTGACTTCACATTCCAGGATGTCTGACTGTAGGTGAGATCACACCATCGTGGTTACCTGGGTCATGATCTTTTTTGTATAGTTTTTCTGTGTATTCTTGCCACCTCTTCTTAATATCTTCTGCTTCTGTTAGGTCTATTACCATTTCTGTTCTGTATTGTGCCCATCTTTGCATGAAATGTTCTCTAGTCTTCCCCATTCTGTTGTTTTCCTCTATTTCTTTACTTTGACTATGGAAGAAGGCTTTCTTGTCTCTCCTTGTCATTGTTTGGAACTTTACATTCAAATGGGCATATCTTTCCTTTTCTCCTTTGCCTTTAGCCTCTCTTCATTCTCAACTGTTTGTAAGGCCTCCCCAGACAACAATTTTGCCTTTTTGCATTTCTTTTTTTTTGGTAATGATCTCGATCACTGCCTCCTATACAATGCCATGAACCTCCATGCATACTTCTTAAGGGCTCTATCTATCAGATCTAATCCTTTGATCAATTTGTCACTTCCACTGATGACATAGGAGATATTTTAACAAAACAAAAAGATATTTTAAATGTATTGCTATTTTGAAAGTGGATATAAAATGGTGCACAGTTACTTTATGATCCAACTCAGTGTGTGTATGTGTGTGTGGTGGAAAGGACTGAGATTTAAAGCACAGATTTATTTCAGAAAGAGTGTAAAGGGAACTGGCAGATCCTGACTTGTCCTGTAGAGACTCTATAACATATGCAGGCTCAGAAGAGATTTAATGCTCTTTAGAACCATGATACCAGGATTGAAAATGACCAGCAGATGAGGGAAAATTCATGTGAACTGAGTGCCTTAGTATGTGATTACGAACTTTAAAAATATGATCTTACAGAATGTTCTCTGAGGAACCACTTTGCTTCAGTGCAGTGTGACTTCATCTTAGCCTAACGAGAAATTTGTTCATTGCTCTCAGAGCTCTCAGAGGCCAAGATGGAAGTCAAGGGCTTATTTTATATTTCATTCTGAGAGTCCACCTCTACCCCTAAGAGATGGAAAGCCTGCAAAATGACAACTATCATTATAATATGTCCCAAATGCAAGGAACTGGAAGCTGAAAGAAATATAAAAAGGGAGAAGGCAGCGGAACCTCTTGTTCCTTTGGGAAGGAGTAGAGTTTCCCAAAGAAGAGAGACAGAGTCTTTTGACTGGAGGGGCTTCAAATAAGGAGTGATGTGGGATCAGGAAGGGATGGAGAGGTGAGCTTTACTAAAGCAGTCAGGACCAAGGCCCACACCTAGAGGAGCTGGCCTTCCAGGCATGTGGCTAGATCATTCAAACTGCAGGAGCTCAAAGCTGACATCTTGAACCCTCCTGAGTTAGGGGTTCAGTGGAGACCAAGTTTCACATAGAATCTGAGTGAATGAAAACAGAGATAATTTACAAATACAGGGTGTTTTCTAAATATCTGATCCTTAAGATGTCACAGACAAGCCTGAGTACCCCTGATGACTCAGACAGTGAAGAATCTGCCTGCAATGCAGGAGACCTGGGTTCAATCCTTGGGTCGAGAAGATCTCCTGGAGAAGGAAATGGCAACCCACTCCAGTATTCTTGCCATGAGAATTCCATGGACAGAGAAGACTGGTAGGCTACAGTCCATGGGGTCACAAAGAATTGGACATGACTGAGCAACTGATGCACACACATTGAGTGAGAAGTTAAAAATTGACCAAGAGAGGCACATCATCAAGTCTCTAAGACTAAATCTTTCTTCTGCCTTCAATACTAATGTCAATATATTAATGGAACCTAATTTGGGTTCATTTTTCTGTTGCACAGCAGGATGGGAGGACCATTGATCCCAGAAGTAGAAAGAGAAAGCATCACAGGCAGGAAGACAGAGTTCTGGCACGAACTGTATACTGGGGAAAGACTACAGAGAAGCAGAAAATCATCTGAGCTGTGGGTTTGTGGGGGAAGAAAAGGCATACATATGTATACACTTACAGGATACACAGAGAGAGAAAAAAATTAATATTTAGAGAAGGCAATACTTTGAACCAGTAATAAGCTGAAAAACTTAAGGATAGACTTGAATAAAATCAGATCCTACTTGCTATCAACATTCAAAATAACATTTATAATGGTTAAATATATACATAGCAGAAGTGAAGTACAAGACACTGAAGGAAAAAATGAATGATTCATTTTCTTTGAAAAATAGATTTGATTGTGAAGAAGACCTTCTAGAGCTTGTCTTCAATATTTATTTTTCATGTCATCTAACATGACCCCACATTTCATTTATCTAAACTTGCTTTTCTCTGTGATGTGACAGGAATTTTTCACTAGTTTATGATTTGGTAAGAACATTGTAATATCTGTCCAAAACTGGTATTGTTATTGAAACGTGAAGTTTTAATGATCCAGCAGTTCTACAACTGTTGTCATCTGAGATAACGTAGTATCTGTCTGGCATTACCACAGATCACACCCACTTGTTGTGTGCCATTTATATGCTTCTTGGAAGGCAAGTGAAGTTTCTGCACAAATGAGTCCTAAGCCAAGGAAGCCCTGACTGTCACAGGGCTCCTCACTGAACTCCTGACTGCTTCATTTCAGGAACGTGAGTAAAATTTTTAGGGTAAAGACTGGACTTACACTATAGCTCCTATCCAGTTTCTTGCCCTTTTAATGGAAAGCAGTCTTTTTGTCCTGACCTGAAAAGTGTCAGGAGACATTTCTAAAAGTCTTCTTAAGCAAAAGAAATGGCAGAGGAAGAGCAGTTTTATCAAGGGCTTGTGAATTTAGAATCAATACATTTACTCTAAAACCATAGGAGCCCCAAAGGACCAGCATAACAATTTGATGGTAAGGGAAAAATCCTAAAATTTGGAATCTGTGTTTTGCACTGTGCAGAATTAGATTCAGTGCTAGGTTATCAATATGAAGAGATTCAGACAAAGTATTATTTCAATCAAAAGGAGGAGTACAGCGGGGTCACAACAAGAAAACTATGGCCTCTTTCAGCCATAGTTGAAGATCTGCTAGAACAGTTCAAAGCTGCAAATAACATCAGAGGTGCCTGAGCACTGTGATCTGATCTCAGACCAAAGAAGAAAGAACCTGGGAAAGTTCTTTCACAAGAGTGACGTGTTCAAGTTTGCATAGCTAAGACTGAGCCTCCTCTGTTCTGTGCTCTCAGGTCCCAGGTTCCTGCACAACATCTCATCTTCCTCCAGGCTTGGTGATCGGAGAGCATCACTCCCCTTCTCCTTGTGCTTCACCTCTGCTCTTCCCTCACAGAGGTGCCTCCATTTCCCAAACCTCATCCATTTGCAAGAGAGACAGCAACCTGAGCCATAGGAGGGACCTCAGGGACCAGCTCTTCACGAAAATACTCTCTCTGAAGCTGTGCCCAAGCCTGGGAGAGCCCAAATTTTCTAAATTCAGAAGTCCTTTATAAAACTGCTCTTCTGCCACTTCTTTTTCTTAAGAAGACATTTAGAAATGTCTCCTGACACTTTTCAGGTCAGGTCAAAAAAACCACTTTCCATTAAGAGGGCAAGAAACTGGACAGGAACTATAGTGTAAGTTCAGTCTTGAACTTAAAATTTCACTCAGTTTCCTGAAATGAGGCCGTCAGGAGTTAGTTCAGTGAGGAACCATGTCAGTTGGGGTTTCCTTGGATTTGGACTCATTTAAAAAGTGAAGAAGAACTAAAAAGCCTCTTGATGAAAGTGAAGGATGAGAGTGAAAAAGTTGGCTTAAAGCTCAACATTCAGAAAACAAAGATCATGGTATCTGGTCCCATCACTTCATGGCAAATAGATGGGGAAACAGTGGAAACAGTGTCAGACTTTGGGGGGAAGGGCTCCAAAATCACTGCAGATGGTGATTGCAGCCATGAAATTAAAAGACGCTTACTCTTTGGAAGGAAAGTTATGACCAACCTAGATAGCATATTCAAAAGCAGAGACATTACTTTGCCAACAAAGGTCCATCTAGTCAAGGCTATGGTTTTTCCAGTGGTCATGTATGGATGTGAAAGTTGGACTGTGAAGAAAGCTGAGCACTGAAGAATTGATGCTTTTGAACTGCGGTATTGGAGAAGACTCTTGAGAGTCTCTTGGACTGCAAGGAGATCCAACCTGTCCATTCTAAAGATCAGTCTTGGGTGTTCTTTGGAAGGAATGATGCTAAAGCTGAAACTCCAGTACTTTGGCCACCTCCTGCAAAGAGTTGACTCATTGGAAAAGACTCTGATGCTGGGAGGGATTAGGGGCAGGAGGAGAAAGAGACAACAGAGGATGAGATGGCTGGATGGCATCACTGACTCGATGGACGTGAGTTTGAGTGAACTCTGGGAGTTGGTGATGGACAGGGAGGCCTGGTGTGCTGCAGTTCATGGGGTTGCAAAGAGTCGGACACAACTGAGTGACTGAACTGAACTGAATAAAGTGAAGAAGAACTAAAAAGCCTCTTGATGAAAGTGAAGGATGAGAGTGAAAAAGTTGGCTTAAAGCTCAACATTCAGAAAACAAAGATCATGGTATCTGGTCCCATCACTTCATGGCAAATAGATGGGGAAACAGTGGAAACAGTGTCAGACTTTGGGGGGAAGGGCTCCAAAATCACTGCAGATGGTGATTGCAGCCATGAAATTAAAAGACGCTTACTCTTTGGAAGGAAAGTTATGACCAACCTAGATAGCATATTCAAAAGCAGAGACATTACTTTGCCAACAAAGGTCCATCTAGTCAAGGCTATGGTTTTTCCAGTGGTCATGTATGGATGTGAAAGTTGGACTGTGAAGAAAGCTGAGCACTGAAGAATTGATGCTTTTGAACTGCGGTATTGGAGAAGACTCTTGAGAGTCTCTTGGACTGCAAGGAGATCCAACCTGTCCATTCTAAAGATCAGTCTTGGGTGTTCTTTGGAAGGAATGATGCTAAAGCTGAAACTCCAGTACTTTGGCCACCTCCTGCAAAGAGTTGACTCATTGGAAAAGACTCTGATGCTGGGAGGGATTAGGGGCAGGAGGAGAAAGAGACAACAGAGGATGAGATGGCTGGATGGCATCACTGACTCGATGGACGTGAGTTTGAGTGAACTCTGGGAGTTGGTGATGGACAGGGAGGCCTGGTGTGCTGCAGTTCATGGGGTTGCAAAGAGTCGGACACAACTGAGTGACTGAACTGAACTGAATACAGAAATTTCCCTTACCTTCACTTACTTCAGGAAAGTACTCTTTTTGCACCTGTACCTGAGCCTAGGAGGGCTCTGATCTCAGCTTCTGCTTAAGGCTCTTTGGTCCAGAGGAAATGTCTCCTCCCATTATTATAACTTTGAGGCTTGATTTTTATCCAGGGAAGATAGAGAGCATGAGTGACATGGTTTTCATCACCTTTGACCTTGACCACATCCATATTTCTCTCCTGACCAACTTGGCCCCCTCTCTTCTCCCTGTAGCTGTGATGCATTTACCTCCAGACCAACTCATGGGCCTCTGATCTTCAGCCCCACATGTCCCTGGACCCTTCTGGCTTCTCAAACTTTACTCTGAGCTCCTACTGTTTTGTTTGGAAAAGAGCACTGTGTGGCCTGAGGTGTAGGATATATCTCTGTTAAATGTGGTATTTTGCCTCTCAGAGATCCACAAAGATCAAAGTATCTTCCTGGAAAACCAACTCTGTCTTCTACTCTTGGGCTGTCCATTCAAACTCTTTCTTGGAAATTTCCATTCTCTCAACCATTAGACAATGCACTGACCGTACCTGAGCAGATGACTCCTGCGTCCTTATGATGACCACAGTCGTGCCGCCCCCAGCCCCTGGCAGGGCATTTCCACACTTGGGACTCCTTTCCTCCACAGTTCACGTCATCCATCCAGATGGGCCCTGATCCTGCCCTGAAATGAGCAGACCCCACGGCACTGAGGGCTTCTCCACAGCCCAGCTGCTTGCACACCACGCGGGCATCGTCCAGGTCCCAGCCGTCATCACAGATGGTGCCCCAGGAGCCTTGGTCAAGGATCTCCACTCTCCCGGCGCAACGATCGCCCCCATCCACCAGGCGGAGCTTTCTGCTGTCTGAGGAGAGAGAAGTGGGACAATGGGGCGTTGACAGGGGGAATAAGAAGGGTCTTCTGGTCCTGTGGGACCCTCCTCTGAGGTTGCAGAGCCTGCTTGTTCAGACGCAGAGTCACTGAACTACAGCAGCACCTGGGTCTGGGGTCTTACATCAGTGAGAAAGAATAATAAGGTTGAAAATTTGAAAAGAAAGAAAGAAAAAAAAGGAAGTATTAGGTTGAAAATATTCTAGAGTGTAGTGTAAGACAAAATGTGGTACACAGGTCCTATCAGTGATAACCTTGGATTTGTAGAGTTCTGCACAGCATCTGACAAAGATATACGGGAAATGTTAGGTTCTCTACTCTGAGAGTTAAATGAGTTCGGAGTCATAGGAATGGGCTGGCAGTTAGATGGATTCCCTATAAACCAGACACACTTTGGTGACCTTGACCTGAGAGTTAAAGGGATTAGACTAAAAGGAAGTGGAGTCAGGATCTGGCCTCATTAGAAGCCTGCTGAAGCAGCCATGGTTCTCCTTTGTACAGTCACACAGAACCAGAAAACAAATTGGCCCTGAGATGCCATGGTTTACTGCAGAATATTTCACTTATGGTTCTAAGTTTCAAAGTTTTGGATGTGATCACTCAGTTATATCCAACTCTTTCTGACCCAGTAGACTGTAGGCCACCAAGTTCCTCTGTCCATGGGATTTCCCAGGCAAGAAAACTGGAGTGGGTACCCATTTCCTTCTCCAGGGGATCTTCTCAACCCAGGGATCAAACCAGAGTCTCCTGATTGCAGGCAGATTTTTTACTATCTGAGCCACCAGGAAAACCTTGGTTTCAAAGAAAGGGAAAACTTTGAGTAGATCAGGCAAACTGGCAAGTGAAATAATGCCAGATGATATTGATTGGCACTGACCAGACACTACTGAGAATCATAAAACATTGCTTCTTCTCCAAATACATATAATCTCTCCTTGGAGCTCATGTAAAGAATCATCATTATTCAAAATTTGTAGTTATTTGCTCTCAAGGGGAGAAATATCGTGTGTTTATAACCTTGTACACAGCAGAAATAGGTTACATGCCTGCTCTGAAAGCACTTGAACAAACTATTGACAGGCTTAGTTTTATTCAGGCTTCCCTGGTGGCTCAGATAGTAAAGAATCCACCTGCAATGCAGGCGATCAGAGTTCAGGCTCTAGGTCGGGAAGATCCCCTGGAAAATGAAATGGCTACCCACTCCAGTATTCTAGCCTAGAGAATTCCATGGACACACTTGAAAAGGCCACTTTGAGCAAACTCTGGGAGACAGTGAAGGACAAGCAAGCCTGTCATGTTTCTGTTCATGGCATCACAAAGAGTCAGACACGACTTAGCAACTGAACAACTGCATTATTCTGCCTTTTACATATAAAATGTGATGCAAATAAAAAGTAAATAATGTCTAGTAGTATTGTACTTTAAGCAAATGATGTGTAGGAAATAAAACATAAAATTTTCCACTTCCATGAAGAAAAGAGGAGTTCACAGCAGACCAATGGTCTTAATAGATATAACTTGAATAGCTGGAAAATGTAAACAAAAAAAGAAAAAGCAGAGAAAGCAAAGATATTAGACATTTGTGGACTCAACATGGACTAAATATGTTAAAAATCTAAAGAATGGAGATCATTTCAGTGTTAGTCAAGCATCTCCAGCTTCTCTTTCCCTGTGGGAATTTCCCAATGTGGTGCCTGGGTTAATGGTTCAGAATCTGGGCTCAGGGATACAGAGGACTCCTGTTGGGACAGAGAAGCCAACATAATTGGGGGAGTGACCTGTGCTGGACAATACTAGAGACTTGAGAGCCTTTCTCACAGAACAGGTTTTCTCCTCCAGCATCTGCCCAGTACACAAGCTGTGAGACTTCCCTGTTGGCTCAGATGGTAAAAAATCTGTCTGCAGTGCAGGAGAGCTGGGTTCAATCCATGGGCCAGGAAGATCCCCTGGAGAAGGGAATGGTTACCCATTCCAGTATTCTTGCCTGGAGAATCCCATGGACAGAGGAGCCTGGCAGGCTCCAGTCCATGGGGTTGCAAAGAGTCAGATACAACTGAGCAACTAATGCTTACTTACTTACTTACTTACACAAGCTGTGAAGGGCAGGAGACCAAAGAACTATGTCAGAAATCTTGGAAAGCAGAGTTGCGTCATTACCTTGACTGCTGAGCTACCAAAACATCCAGGCTCTCAACTGAAATCTCTGAAAGCCCATGTCGTGAAAGTGAAAGTGAAGTTGCTCAGTCATGTCCAACTCTTTGCGACCCCATGGACTGTAGCCCACCAGGCTCCTCTGTCCATGGGCTTTTCCAGGCAAGAGTACTGGAGTGGATTGCCATTTCCTTCTCCCAGGGATCTTCCCGACCCAGGGATTGAACCCAGACAGAGAAATCAGCATGCAGCCTAGACTTGTCATAGCTCAGTTCTAAGCTGTATTTAGGTATTACAATAATGTGGACCCTTACCTGCTGAGCAGAGCCAAAGATGAATTCTTTCAGATGTTAGAAAATGTATCTGGAGTGTCTTATTTTTTAATATATAACTTAGAGCATTCACAAAAAATTACATGGCATTGGAAGAGACAGGTTGATATAACAAATGAACACAATGAAAAAAAGAAAATAAAGCAGAAAAGACACACGTGATACAGATGCTCAAGTTAGTAGACAAGGATTTTAATTCTGATCAATCCATTTATGAAAAAAGAGAGAAAGAGAATAAACAAGTGAGAGGATGAAAGATTTAGGAAATAATCATGAATAAATAAAAAAATATCAAGGGAAGAGACATCATTCAAAATAAAATAATTTGAATTAAGAAGTTAATAAATAAGTATAATAAATAAATAATAATGTTTCTATTTCTGTACAGACATCCATCCTGTGTCCTTAAGCACACATAGCATCCCCCACACCTGGACCTTCAGTGAACCTATAGCTGCCTTCATCAGTTCCCATTACCCTTCCTTTCTCTCCCAGCTACTATAACTTCCTTCCATCTTCTTAAAAAAATATTTGTCCCCTTATTCCCACTCTTATCAAATAAGCCCCCAAATGCAATTCTCTTATGTTACTGAAGTCATCAGGTATAAACATAACATAAAATGCACTAATTAATATTTATTGTTTCCAATATTGATTTGTCAGTGCATGGCTAAGTGTTCCTCCAAATTTCAAGTTTTTAAAGATGTTTTAAAAGAAAAAATGGAGAGAGGATCTTTGCTACTAACAATGGAAGGGCGAGAACCTCTGACTCAGAGCATGTCATCCACAGTTCTCTGGTCCTACCTGCCAAAGACTTATGAATATTTACATCTAAATTTGCAAAGAAAACTTGAAATTTGGCATAAATCCATAAATTCCTCTCTGATTTATTTAATGGTATCTTCTGTGTCTCTACTCCTACTGACCTAGTGCAAAACAGTGTCCCACACATTACTTATGGAAACAACTCCCTCCAGGAAGGACACACTCATTCTTGTCCCTCCCTCCCATGGGCTCACCTGTGCTAAGGGAGTGTATGTGTGTTAATTTACAAATGTCTCAAATTTTTAAAAATGAATCATAAAAAATTTTAGGAAGATCGATTTTAATTGAAATAATAGATGAAACTACATCAAGTAAGATAAAGGAGGAAAAAAGAATAGTAGAGACTAAGAGGAAAGTAAATGAAACCCATCACCCGCAGATGGTTGTGCACTGAGGGAGGATGGGTAGATGTTTCAGAACTCTCTAGCCCATCCTGTCTTCTATTGTCAAGGTTATTAGGCTTCCTTGCAGATATCCATTCTCTTGGCCAGTGAACTATGTAGATAGCATACCTGAGCAGATGACTCCTGCATCTTTGCTGTGCTTGCAGTTGTGTCTCCCCCAGCCCCGGGAAGGGCACCTCCATACGTGGGACTCATTTCCTATGCAGTTCAGGTCATCCAGCCAGATGGGCCCTGATCCCGCCCCGAAGTGAGCAGACACCATGGCGTCCAGTGCTTCGCCACAGCTCAGCTGCTTGCACACCACGTGGGCATCCTTCAGGTCCCAGCCGTCATCACAGATGGTGCCCCAGGAGCCCTGGTCAAGAATCTCCACTCTCCCAGCACAGGGACCGCCTCCGTCCACCAGGCGGAGCTGTCTGCTATCTGAGGAGAGAAATGGGACAACGGGTGTTGACATGCGGAATGAATACGGTCTTCTGTACTAGGTCATTCAGGTATGACCTAAATCAAATCCCTAACGATTATACAGTGGAAGTGAAAAATAGATTCAAGGGACTAGATCTGAAAAACAGACTGCCTGATGAACTATGGATGGAGGTTTGTGGCACTGTACAGGAGAGAGGGAGCAAGACCATCCTGAGGAAAAGAAATGCAAAAAAGCAAAATGGCTGTCTGAGGAGCCTTTACAAATAGCTGTGAAAAGAAGAGAGGCAAAAAGCAAAGGAGAAAAGGAAAGATATACCCATTTGAATGCAGAGTTCCAAAGAATACCAAGGAGAGATAAGAAAGCCTTCCTTAGTGATCAATGAAAGAAATAGAGAAAAACAATAGAATGGGAAAGACTAGAGATCTCTTCTGGAAATCAGAGATACCAAGGGACATTTCATGCAAAGATGGGCTCAATAAAGAACAGAAATGGTATGGACCTAACAGAAGCAGAAGATATTAAGAAGAGGTGGCAAGAATACACAGAAGAACTATACAGAAAAGATCTTCAAGACCCAGATAATCACAGTAGTGTGATCACTCACCTAGAGCTAGACAACCTGGAATGCGAAGTCAAGTGGGTCTTAGGAAGCATCACTAGAACAATGGAACATTTCATGCAAAGATGGGCTTGATAAAGGACAGAAATGGTATGGACCTAACAGAAGCAGAAGATATTAAGAAGAGGTGGCAAGAATACACAGAAGAACTATACAGAAAAGATCTTCAAGACCCAGATAATCACAGTAGTGTGATCACTCACCTAGAGCTAGACAACCTGGAATGCGAAGTCAAGTGGGTCTTAGGAAGCATCACTAGAACAAAGCAAGTGGGGGTAATGAAATTCCAGTAGAGTTATTTCAAATCCTAAAAGATGATGCTTTGAAAGTGCCGCACTCCATATGCCAGCAAATTTGGAAAACTCAGCAGTGGCCACAGGACTGGAAAAGGTCAGTTTTCATTCCAATCCCAAAGAAAGGCAATGCCAAAGAATGCTCAAACTACCACACAGTTGCAGTCATCTCACATGCTAGTAAAGTAATGCTCAAAATTCTCCAAGCCAGGCTTCAGCAATACGTGAACCATGAACTTCCAGATGTTCAAGCTGGTTTTAGAAAAGGCAGAGGAACCAGAGATCAAATTGCCAACATTTTCTGGATCATTGAAAAAGCAAGAGAGTTCCAGAAAAATATCTATTTCTGCTTCATTTTAGATATTTATAGATCCAGAAAGCATCTATTTCTGTGATCCACACAGTCAAAAGCCTTTGACTGTGTGGATCACAATAAACTGTGGAAAATTCTGAAAGAGATGGGAATACCAGACCACCTGACCTGCCTCTTGAGAAACCTGTATGCATGCAGGTCAGGAAGCCACAGTCAGAACTGGACATGGAACAACAGACTGTTTCCAAACAGAAAAAGGAGTACGTCAAGGCTGTATATTGTCACCCTGCTTATTTAACTAATATGGAGAGTACATCATGGGAAACTCTGGGATGGATGAAGCACAAGCTGGAATCAAGATTGCCGGGAGAAATATCAGTCACCTCAGATGTGCCGATGACACCACCCTTATGGCAGAAAGTGAAGAAGAACTAAAGAGCCTATTGATGAAAGTGGAAGAGGAGAGTGAAAAAGTTGGCTTAAAGCTCAACATTCAGAAAACAAAGATCATGGCATTCAGTCTCATCACTTCATGGCAAATACATGAGGAAACAGTGGCTGATTTTATTTTGGGGGCTCCAAAATCACTGCAGATGGTGATTGCAGCCATGAAATTAAAAGATGTTTACTCCTTGGAAGGAAAGTTATGACCAACCTAGATAGCATATTCAAAAGCAGAGACATTACTTTGCCAACAAAGGTCCATCTAGTCAAGGCTATGGTTTTTCCAGTGGTCATGTATGGATGTGAAAGTTGGACTGTGAAGAAAGCTGAGCACTGAAGAATTGATGCTTTTGAACCGTGGTGTTGGAGAAGACTCTTGAGAGTCCCTTGGACTGCAAGGAGATCCAACCAGTCCATTCTGAAGGAGATCAACCCTGGGATTTCTTTGGAAGGAATGATGCTGAAGCTGAAACTCCAGTACTTTGGCCACCTCCTGCAAAGAGTTGACTCATTGGAAAAGACTCTGATGCTGGGAGGGATTGAGGGCAGGAGGAGAAGGGGACGACAGAGGATGAGATGGCTGGATGGTATCACTGACTCAATGGACATGAGTCTGAGTGAACTCCGGGAGTTGGTGATGGACAGGGAGGCCTGGAGTGCCACAATTCATGGGATCGCAAAGAGTTGGACACACTTGAGCAACTGAACTCATCTGAACTGAACACCATGATCAAGTGAGATTTGTCCAAGGATGCAAGGATGGTTCAACATTCACAAATTTATCAATGTGATACACCAAATTAAGGTAAAAATCATATCCTCTCAGTAGATAGGGAAAAAATTTTGACAAAATTCAGCATCCATTTATGATTTAAAAAAAAAAAAAAAAAACCTCTCTAGAAAATAGGTGTAGAAGGATCATACTTCAAGATAATAAAGGCCAAATGACAAACTCATCTAACATCATACTGTACTGCAAAGAGCTGAAAGTTTTTCCTCTGGGATCAGACAAAGACAAAGATGCCCACTTTCATCACTTTTATTACCATAGATCTAGTAGTCCTAGGAAGAGCAGTCAGGCATGAAAAATAAAATTGTTGTTTGTTGTTGTCGTCCTTTAGTCACCAAGATTGTCCGACTCTTTTGTGACACCATGGAGTGCAGCCCACCAGGCTCCTCTGTCCAGGAACTTCTCCAGGCAGGAATAATGGAGTGGGATGCCATTTCCTTCTCCAGAAGATCTTCTTGACCCAAGGACTGAACCTGTGTCTTCTCCTTGGCAGGTGGAACCTTTACCAATGAGCCACCTGGGAAGCCCCCCAAAAGAAAATATAGAGATCCAAATATAGCAGTTTTTGGTGGGGTCTTTAAGATTTTCTCCGGAAAAGGACATGGCAACCCACTCCAGTGTTCTTGCCTGGAGAAGTCCATGGACAGAAGGGTCTGGTGGGCTACAGTCCATGGGGTCACAGAGTCAGACACAACTGAGTGACTAACACTTAGGGTTTTCTATATATAATGTCATGTAACCTGCAAATAGCATCAGTTTCACCTCTTCCTTTCAGATTTCAGAAAAGAAAATGTGGTCAACTAAATCTGAAAGAAAAGTGAAAGTCACTCCATCGTGTCTGACTCTTTGCAATGGCAACCCACTCCAGTACTCCTGCCTGGAAAAATCCCATGGGTGGAGGAGCCTGGTGAGCTGTAATCCATGGGGTCACTAAGAGTCAGGCACAACTGAGCAACTTCACTTTCACTTTTCACTTTCATGCATTGGAGAAGGAAATGGCAACCCGCTCCAGTATTCTTGCCTGGAGAATCCCAGGGACAGAGGAGCCTAGTGGGCTGCTGTCTATGGGGTCACACAGAGTCAGACACAACTGAAGTGACTTAGCAGCAGCAGCAGCAGGACAATATAGTCCATGGAATTTTCCAGGCCAGAATACTGGAGTGGGTAGCCTTTCCCTTCTCCAGGAAATCTTCCAAACCTAGGGATCGAACTCAGGTCTCTCACATTGCAGGTGGATTCTTGACCAGCTGAGCCACAATCCCCTGGAGAAGGGGATAGCTATCCACTCCAGTATTCTGGCCTGGAGAATTCCATGGACTATCTATGGGGTTGCAAAGAACAGGACATGACTGAGTGACTTTTACTTCACATCTGAAAGGAAGAGGCAAATCTGGTACTATTTGCAGGTTAGATGACATTATATATAGAAGACCCTAAAGACCTCACCAAAAACTATTAGAACCAAACCATTCAGTCAAGATGCAAATCTATATTTTAAAAAAAAATTGTATTTCTATGCACAAACAACAAACTGCCATAAGGAGAAATTAAGAAAACAGTTCTATTCATAACTGCATCAAAAAGAATAAAATATCTAGGAATAAATTTAAACATGGAAGTGAAAATCCTGTGCACTGAAAACTACAAGACATTGAATAAAGATATTAAACACGCACAAATAAACAAAAAGATATTCTCATGGATTGAAACACCTAATATGTTGTTAAAATGGGCATACTGCACAAAGCAATCTGCAGATTCACTGCAATCCTTATCCAAATTCCAATGGAAATTTTCACAGATATGGAACAAACAATTCTAAAATTGGTATGGAACCACAAAACACCTCAAATAGCCAAGGCAGTCTTAAGAAAGAAGAACAATACTGGATATGTCATAATTTCTGATTCAAACTATATTACAAAGCTGTAATGGCATTTGGTATAAAAACAGATCCAGATATCTGTGGAACAGAATAAAGAGATAAATTCAGAGAAACAGAGAAATAAAATAGAGAAAGAGACCCAGAAATAAACCCAAATGCATACGATCAATTAGCTTTTGCCAAAGGAGAAAAGGTATACAATGAGGAAAGGACAGTTTCTTCAATAAATAAAGGGAAATTGCTGAATCATGTGGAAGTTTTATTTTTAATTTACTTGAAGGAAACAAAAACATTAACTTAAAAAGATACATACAACCTAATGTTAATTGCAGTACTATTTACAATAGCCAAATAACGTAAGTCTTCATTGATGGATGAATGAATAAAGAGAATGTTTTACGTGTATATATATCCAACCATTAAAAAGAACAAAATCATGACATTTGCAACAACATAAATGGACCTTGAGGGCATTATGCTAAGTGAAATAAATCAGACAGCGGAAAAAAAAATACCATATGATCTCATTTATATGTGGAATTTTAAATACAAAAAATGGAGGTTCAGAGATGCAGAAAATAGGTTGGATGCCAGAGGTGGGTTGGTGTAGGCAGAATTGGTGAAGGTAGTCAAAGGCACAAATTTCCATCTCTAAAACTGATGCCATGAGGAAGTAATGGACAGCAAGGTGACTATACTGAATACTGTACTGTGTACTTGAGTTTTTAAGAAAATACATCTTAAAAATTCTCATTATAAGCAAAAAATTGTAATGATATGGTGATCGATATTACTAGACTTATTCTGGTGATCATTTACCAGTATATACAAATATGTGAGTATTATGATGTACACTTGGAATTATATAAGGTTATGTGAATTACAGCTCAACTAAACAATTTAAATAACAAAGTTGGAACACATGGATTAAATTAGCGCTCCACCTAACTTCATTTTGTGGACCCAAATTAAACTTACCACTTAGATTTTAAAATATAGAATCTCACTACTAACATTCTACAGGGTTGAGACAGACACAGACACAGATAATAATGTACCTGCACAGGCGATATAGGCTTCCTCCTTTGGAGAACATGAAGTGTAATTCCAAGGGTCAGAAGGACACTGCCAGAGAGAGGTATCAGTTTTGCGACACCGGATTCCACCCACCCACCGGGGTCTAGAACCTTCCCTAAGAGCAACAGAAGAGTTGAGACTTCCACTGTCCCCACAACCAAGCTGTCTGCAGGTCACGGACACAGTGATGTCTTCCATGGGGCTGCGGCAGACACTGCCCCAGGTCCCGTTGTAGAAAACTTCCAGCCACCCAGCACACTGCTGGTCCTCGCTCACCATCCTGAGGGCCAGGAACTCTGAGATTGAAAGGGAGGAAACAGGACACAGTGAGCACCCCACTCAGTGCTCTGGGTTTCCCCGACTCCCAGAAATTGTGACCATACATCCCTGACCCAGCTGAGGAGATGCCCACAAGGTGACAAGACTGAGTTTTGATTCCCTTCTTCCTGACTTTATCCACTAATGTCTGTCTTTCTATTTCTACCACAATGATGTAATGGATACAACAAAAAGAAAGACCAACCTGGGCACCTGGTGGCAGGGGAGCTGAATCCTGCTTCCTGACAAAACCTCCACAAGATTGTGAAGGGATTTGAGGTAGACAGTGAAGTAGTAGACAGCATAATGAACTCCAGAGATGTTCACAGCCTAATCCCTGGAGCCTGTGATATGTTACTTGATCTGGAAAAAGGGACCTCTAATTGTTTAGTCGCTAAGTCTGTGCAACGCCATGGACTGTAGCCTGCCAGGCTCCTCTGTCGATGGGATTTCCCAGGCAAGAATACTGGAGTGGATGCCATTTACTTCTGTAGGGGAGCTTCCAGACCCAGGGATTGAACCTGCATCTCCTGCATTGGCAGGCAGATTCTTTGCCACTGAGTCACTAGCAAAACCCAAAGGGGACTTTACAGATGTGATTAAGCTAAAGATTTTAGGATGGTGAGATTAGGCAGGAATACTATGGAACAGCCATATGAACACAGTCTAATCACATCCTTATATCCACTATCCCTAAAAAGGGAATGTTTTCCTGTCTCTGGCTAGAGGGAGATGTGACTGTAGAGATGTGCAGCATTGCTGATCTGATGATGGATGAGGGGGCTATAAGCCAAGGAATGTAGGTGGCTTCTGGAAGCTGGAAAAAACAAGAAATAGACTCTTCCCCAGAGCCTCAGAAGTGACGTGGCCCTGCTGAAACCTTGATTCCAGCCCAATGAGATCTCTGCTTGACACCTAGCCTACAGAACTATAAAGCAATAAATATAAGAATCAAAATGAAACTAGTACCCTGGGTTTAATATTTTTGCACCATATGTAATGGAAGAGTGAGCCATACTTTCACGTGGAAACTGTAAGAAATGGCTCTACCAGGAAACACTGCTGAGAAGAAAGGACCAGAACAGTTTAGCTGCTGCAGGAGGAAGTGAAAGCACCTTGTTCAAGTCTGCTGGAAAGTCAGGCTCCATGGGAGGAAGCCTCCTTCTCTGGTCCTTTCAGCATCTCTCCCTCAGGGCTCAGACCCCCGCCCTCCAGGGCCGCACCCCTCCCCCAGCCTGTGGACAGTGTGCAGTGCTGACCTGAGCAGATGACTCCCGCATCCTGCTTGTGTTTGCAGTCATGCCGTCCCCAGCCTCGGGAAGGGCACCGCCACACTTGGGATTCATTTCCTGTGCAGTTCACGTCGTGCAGCCAGATGGGCCCTGATCCCACCCCAAAGTGAGCAGACCTCGTGGCGTTAAGGGCTTGTCCACAGCCCAGCTGCCTGCACACCACGCGGGCATCGTCCAGGTCCCAGCCGTCATCACAGATGGTGCCCCAGGAGCCCTGGTCAAGGATCTCCACTCTCCCGGCGCAGGGACCGCCCCCGTCCACCACGCGGAGCTGCCTGCTGTCTGAGGAGAGAGAAATGGGACCGTGGGGGATTGACCAGGGGAATGAGAAGGGTCTTCTGTCCTGTGGATCCTCACCTGAGCAGTAGGGGGCGCTCTCCTCTAAAGCCGCAGAGCCTGCTGGTTCAGACAGGGAGTCCTTGCACTGAGGCAGCACCTGGGTCTGGTTTACTGCAGAAACAGCAATTATCAGAGGGTTGGGAGGGCTGAAGAACAGAAAACTGAATTAAGCGATATAACAACCTGGTGATGGAGGCAGAGGTGAAACTGGCAACATAGCAGTAAAGTTATTGCAATTTTAGAGTTCTGCTTCTAATAGTGCCACAATTTTTGTTTTAAGCCTAGCCTTGCACAGTGAATGAGTTAAATAAGGGGTTCTATTCCTAAATCTATCCCTAAATAGAAGAAGGAAAATAAAATCCTTTCTGAAATATATCTATGATTTTTCATCGAAAGCTGGGAGTAAAAAGTAGACATTAGAAAGAATTCCGCAGGATGTTCAGCACCTAGAGTTACCTGACAGAGAATTTAAAGAGCCATGAATAAAGGGTTTACGGACATAACTGACAAAATGTGTATCTTGGCAGAGAAATGATAACATTAAACAAATTTCTAGAGCTGGAAAACTTAATAGCTGAAGTTAAGAACTAGCGAAAGAGTGTATCAGCACATTATATCTGTATACGGTAAAATTAGTAAAATGGACGGACGATCAGAGGACAGATATTCCTCTATTTAGAAACGCCGATCTATGGTAATATCCTGATTATAGGGCTGTATAACAAAATTTCCCATCTGAAACAAAAATTATATGTAATTTAACTCATGATTTCCCAGGTAAGTTTACTTACTGCGAAAGACTCAACTTGGCAGCTCTATGTTAGGGTTTTTCATGTAAGTGCACATAGATGTCATCTGGGGCTGAAGTCATCAAAGACTTGACTGAACTGTGGTTATGTAAGGAAATTCCCTGAAGCATTTTAGGGGTAAAAGGACAATATGTCTGCACCCTAATTTAGAAAGATATTCAGGGAGAAATGGAACAGGAAGGGGACAGAGAGGGAAAGAGAGACAGAGAGATGGAGTGAAAGAAAGACATTTAAAATAAAATACTATCAGTGGGTCAATCCAAGTAAAGGTCATTTGGAACTTTAATTTATATTATTCTTTTGACTTTTCTGTAAATCTCAAATCACCTCAAAATAAAAAAAATTAAAAGGTGAAAACACATGAGAGGGAATCATTCTGAGGACCTCTTCAAGAAAAGAAATATTAATGACATCAAAAACATAAACTCCTAGGAGAAAATCTAGTAGAAGACGGAAAAACCTCTGAAAGAAATTTGAGACCAAACTGAATGGGAGGATATATTATGTCAATGAATTTGGAGACTCATAGTTGTCAGAGTCAATCATCTTCAAATTTCTATGCAGGTTAAATCTTATCTCAACCAAAACACAATTTTTTTGGTGAAAAATTACAAGCTGATTCCAAAATTTAAACAAAACACAAAGTCAAGAATGATCTTGGCAAGAAAAGCAACGAAGTTAGAGAAGCAAATATAAAGAAACCCCTCTAAATTAAAATTATAAAGACTTACTGTAAAATTGCAGTATTTAGGGCTTCCTTTGTGGCTCAGCTGGTAAAGAATCTGTCTGCGATGTGGGAGACCTGGGTTCAATCCCTGGGTTGGGAAGATCCCCTGGAGAAGGGAAAGGCTACCCACTCCAGTATTCTGGCCTGGAGAATCTCATGGATTGTTTAGTCCATGGGGTCGCAAAGAGTCGGACACAACTGAGCAACTTTCACTTTCAGAACTTTGCAGTAATTAAGAAAGTGCAGTACTGGTGCAAGGATAGACAAATGATACAATGGGACAGAATAGAAAGACAGACGTACTTGCCCTTCTGCTTATGACAAAGGTGGCAGTGCAGTGGGGAAAAGAGTCTTTGCAGAAAAACATTCTGAGTCAGTTGATATACATACGAAACAGGACCCATGTTTTACATAGATATCAATCCCAAAAGGAATGTACTTTATTCAAGAAGAAAATAATTAAACTTCCATAAGATACTCTTGAAGACTGTTTTTATGATCTTAAAGTAGGCAAGGGGCTTTTTAAAGGGATACGAGCACAATTTTAAATAAAGTTAAAAAACCAATGAAATATCCTATGGTACTAGAAGTTAGATAAACAGTTTTCGCTGGAGAAGAGGGAGGGCATAGTTATGGGGAAACAACAGTGAGTCTCTGGTGCTATGAATGTTCTCTTGGTTGATCTAGGTTGGGAAACATGACTGAAGTCTACACTTACTGCTTATACATTGTTTTCTATGATTATATATAAATAATAGTGTTGCTTAAAAGTATATTATTTCCCTTCACACTTCTTGCCCTTACCTGAAAAATGAATGAACAATAAGAAGAATCACTTCACCATGAAATATCTGACTTCTGAAGCCAGTTTTCCCTCACTCTCTGCTCTTGGGCACATTTCACTCCACGAGCATCCTGAGTACCAGTAGCGCTTCCCTCTCTCACCTGAGCAGATCACATAGGCTGTGTTGCCATGGGAACAGTCAGGACCACCCAGGGCAGTCACAGGGCAACTCCACAGGAAAGACTCAGCCCCTGAGCACTGAAATCGGGCTGTTGAGATCTGATTACTTCCTTCCACAAAGCCTGATCCTCCGGGGGTGGAGATGGCGACTCCACAGGCGAGCTGACTGTTTTCCCTCACTCTCTGCTCTTGGGCACATTTCACTCCACGAGCATCCTGAGTACCAGTAGCGCTTCCCTCTCTCACCTGAGCAGATCACATAGGCTGTGTTGCCATGGGAACAGTCAGGACCACCCAGGGCAGTCACAGGGCAACTCCACAGGAAAGACTCAGCCCCTGAGCACTGAAATCGGGCTGTTGAGATCTGATTACTTCCTTCCACAAAGCCTGATCCTCCGGGGGTGGAGATGGCGACTCCACAGGCGAGCTGACGACAGACAACATTGGCATTGGCCAGAGTCCAGTGGGAGGCACAGAGCGCTCTCCATCGTCCAGAAATGTTCATCTCCACCTGCCCCTCACACTGAGAGGAGCCACTTTTCATGAGCCGGACTTCTGAGTATGCTGGTAGAAGAAGACAGAATTTCAGCAAACTCTTAGGATTTTCTCACCTGAACTGAGTGTACATATGTGTGTGTTCAGTCATGTCTGACTGTGACCCCATGGACTGCAGCCCACCAGGCTCCTCTATCCATGGAATTTTCTAGACAAGAATACTGGAGTTGGTTGACATTTCCTCCTCCACGGGATATTCCCTACCCAGGGATCAAACCCATGGCTCATGTATCTCCTACATTAATAGGTAGATTCTTTACCCCTGAGACACCTGGGGGGAATCTGCAGGCAATGCAGGACACATGGGTTTAATGCTTGGGTCAGGAAGATCCCCTGGAGAAGGAAATGGAGACCCACTCCAGGGCTATTGCCTGGGAAATTCAATGGAGAGAGGAGCCTGGTGGGCTACAGTCCATGAGGTCACAAAGATTTAGACACAGCTGAGTCACTAAACAACATCAAAAACCCTTTCCAAGTGTACTGATCAATGACTGTGTGTAGTGTCCCTCAGCTTGAGTTTGTGTGAACTAGATGTGCAGGGAGGTTAAGTCCTGGTGTGAATCTCACCAGAACAGACGACCTGAGCAGCTCCACTGTGGTGACAAGTGCCCCCTGGACAGGGCACTCTGGGGCAGGACCAGAGCTCTGGCTCCTCCCCTTTACACCTGAACTCTTCAGCCCAGACCCGGCCATTTGATGCTCTGAAGGGCACGTGTCCCAGGACAGAGACAGCCTTGCCACACCCCAGCTCTGCACAGATGACATGGGCAGTGGGGAGTGCAAAGTTCCCATCAGACACTGGGGTCCAGTCTTCTCCAGAATACACTTCTACTCTCCCTGAGCAGGGTCCATCCCCTCCAATCAGACGCACAAATCCTAAGAGAAAAGCAACAAGAACAAAAAACCCAGTGAGTCTTAATGGCACTGACTTGGCAATTGGAAACAACATACCAGGAACAATGGTGTGAAATATTCTCTTTTTCAGGAGTGGCCCATGGAGAGAGAAGCTGACAGTGTCTGAATTGCATTTGAGCAAGTTTCTGAAGAAAAATCCAGGATTTGCAGGGTCAGTTTGGAATGGCTGATTTCCAAGAATGTATATTTTGAGGTTAGTTAGGATGTGAATTCCTCATCTAGGGGCCTGGAAACAACAGAACCCAAGGGAACTGCCCTGCAGTGGGCATCAGATTTGAGTGAAGAACTGACCCAGGGTAAGATAGGTCCATGGAATTCAAAAGTTTAGAGGCTAAGAGTCAGATAAAGTTGGAAGGCCATCCTGAGATTTCTGGGGCTAGAATTCTGGCCAGTTATTCTCTCAGGAGCCAATACCCAAATCACTGAAGATTAGGAAAATGATGAGGGCTGGGTTCATGAGTGCAGACCAGACTGTAGGCAGACTTATGGCTCACAGGAGGAAAGTTAGATATTATAGCAGGTCTAATATTATGATTTCACATGCTGTACCTCCCAGGACTGCTGCTGCCTGTGCCCCTGTCCTCACAGCAGACTACCGCTAACCCATGCTTCCGCAGAAGACCTTCAGACACTCCCAGGCAGTTCTGGTTCAGTCTCTTGTGGAGGTCACTGCTCCTTTCCCTGGGTACTGGTATGTACAAGGTTTTGTTTGTGCCCTCCAAGTCTCTCTGGCTGGTACAAAGTTTGATTTTAATTGCTATTGTGCCCCTCTTCCCATCTTGTTATACCTTCTTCTTTTGTCCTTGGACATGGGGTATATTTTTTTTGGTGGGTTCCAATATTCTCCTGTTGATGGTTGTTCAGCAGCTGGTTGTGATTTTGGTACTTTCAAAAGAGAAGATAAGCGCATGTCCTTCTACTCCACCATCTTAGTAGAGGCATAAGTCCTCTTGAAGGAGGTTACCATTAGCCCCACTATAGAGCCACCGGGTGGGCAGTCCACACACTAGAGACCAACTGTGGTAAAGAAGTTCTTTGCGCTGTTACAAAAGTTCTAGGCCCCACAACAGACTTCCCAACCTGAGGATCTGGCAAAGGACTGAGAATCTCCAGGGAATCTAATTTTGAAGGTCAGTGATTATAGAACTTCCACAGGAATGGGGAAACAAAGACTCTTGGAGAGCACAAACAAAACCTTCTGTGCTGTGACTCCACAAGAGACTGAGCCAAACTTGCCTGTGAGTGTTTGGGAGCCTCTGGTGGAGGCATGGGTCAACAGTGGCCTGCTGTGGGATCAGGGACATTGGCAACAGCAGTTCTGGTAAGCCCAGAATGCTGGCATAAGTCCTTTTGGAGGAGGTTGCCATTATGCCCATCTGAATGAAGAGTTCCAAAGAATAGCAAGAAGAGATTTTAAAAAAGCCTTCCTCAGCAATCAGTGCAAAGAAATAGAGTAAAACAACAGAATGGGAAAGACCAGAGATCTCTTCAAGAAAATTAGAGATACCAAGGGAAAGATTCATGCAAAGATGGGCTTGATAAAGATCATAAATGGTATGGACATAACAGAAGCAGAAGATATTAAGAAGAGGTGGCAAGAATACACAGAGCTGTATAAAAAGATCTTCATGAACCAGATAATCACAATGCTGTGATCACTCACCTAGAGCCAGACATCCTGGAATGTGAAGTCAAGTGGGCCTTAGAAAGTATCACTATGAACAAAGCTAGTGGAGGTGATGGAATTCCACTTGAGTTATTTCAGATCCTGAAAGATGATGCTGTGAAAGTGCTGCACTCAATAAGCCAGCAAATTTGGAAAACTCACCAGTGGCCACAGGACTAGAAAAGGTCAGTTTTCATTCCAATTACAAAGAAAGGCAATGCCAAAGAATGCCCGAATGCACAATTGCACCTATCTCAAACACTAGTAAAGTATAGCTCAAAATTCTCCAAGCCAGGCTTCAGCAATACATGAACTGTGAGATTTAGAAAAGGCAGAGGAACCAGAGATCAAATTGCCAACATCCGCTAGATCATCAAAAAAGCAAGAGATTTCCAGAAAAACATCTATTTCTGCTTAATTGACTGTGCCAAAGCCTTTGACTGTGTGAATCACAATTAACTGTGGAAAATTCTGAAAGAAATGGGAATACCAGACAACCTGACCTGCCTCTTGAGAAACCTGTATGCATGCAGGTCAGGAAGCCACAGTCAGAACTGGACATGGAACAACAGACTGGTTCCAAATAGGAAAAGGAATATGTCAAGGTTGTATATTGGCAGAGCACATCATGAGAAACGCTGGGCTGGAAGAAACACAAACTGGAATCAAGATTACCAGGAGAAATATCAATAACCTCAGATATGCAGATAACACCATCCTTATGGCAGAAAGTGAAGAGGAGATAAAAAGCCTCTNTGCTGTGATCACTCACCTAGAGCCAGACATCCTGGAATGTGAAGTCAAGTGGGCCTTAGAAAGTATCACTATGAACAAAGCTAGTGGAGGTGATGGAATTCCACTTGAGTTATTTCAGATCCTGAAAGATGATGCTGTGAAAGTGCTGCACTCAATAAGCCAGCAAATTTGGAAAACTCACCAGTGGCCACAGGACTAGAAAAGGTCAGTTTTCATTCCAATTACAAAGAAAGGCAATGCCAAAGAATGCCCGAATGCACAATTGCACCTATCTCAAACACTAGTAAAGTATAGCTCAAAATTCTCCAAGCCAGGCTTCAGCAATACATGAACTGTGAGATTTAGAAAAGGCAGAGGAACCAGAGATCAAATTGCCAACATCCGCTAGATCATCAAAAAAGCAAGAGATTTCCAGAAAAACATCTATTTCTGCTTAATTGACTGTGCCAAAGCCTTTGACTGTGTGAATCACAATTAACTGTGGAAAATTCTGAAAGAAATGGGAATACCAGACAACCTGACCTGCCTCTTGAGAAACCTGTATGCATGCAGGTCAGGAAGCCACAGTCAGAACTGGACATGGAACAACAGACTGGTTCCAAATAGGAAAAGGAATATGTCAAGGTTGTATATTGGCAGAGCACATCATGAGAAACGCTGGGCTGGAAGAAACACAAACTGGAATCAAGATTACCAGGAGAAATATCAATAACCTCAGATATGCAGATAACACCATCCTTATGGCAGAAAGTGAAGAGGAGATAAAAAGCCTCTTGATGAAAGTGAAAGAGGAAAGTGAAAAAGTTGGCTTAAAGCTCAACATTCAGAAAACGAAGATCATGGCATTTGGTCCCACCACTTCATGGGAAATAGATGGAGAAACAGTGGAAACAGTGTCAGACTTTATTTTGGGGGGGTTTCAAAATCACTGCAGATGGTGAGTGCAGCCATGAAATTAAAAGACGCTTAGTCCTTGGAAGAAAAGTTATGATCGACATACAAAGTATATTCAAAAGCAGAGACATCACTTTGCCGAATAAGGTCCGTCTAGTCAAGGCTATGGTTTTTCCATTGGTCATGTATGGATGTGAGAGTTGGACTGTGAAGAAGGCTGAGCGCTGAACAATTGATGCTTTTGAACTGTGGTGTTGGAGAAGACTCTTGAGAGTCCCTTGGACTGCAACAAGATCCAACCAGTCCATTCTGAAGGAGATCAACCCTGGGATTTCTTTGGAAGGAATGATGCTAAAGCTGAAACTCCAGTACTTTGGACACCTCATGTGAAGAGTTGACCTATTGGAAAAGACTCTGATGCTGGGAAGGATTGGGGGCAGGAGGAGAAGGGATGAGATGGCTAGATGGCATCACGGACTTGATGAACGTGAATCTGAGTGAATTCCGGGAGTTGGTGATGGACAGAGGCCTGGCATGCTGTGATTCATGGGGTCACAAAGAGTCGGACACAACTGAGTGAATGAACTGAACTGAACTGATTCCTACCATAGTTTGGCCTCAGGCTAAATTACAGGGAGGGAACACAGCCCCACCCATCAGCAGATAATTAGATTAAACATTTACTGATCATTGCCCTTCCCACCAGAGCAAGACCCAGTTTTCCCCACAGCAAGTCACTCCCATCATGAAGCTTGCCTCTTATCTTCATCCATCAGACAGCAGACAGAATGAAAACCATAATCACAGAAAACTAATCATAATGATCACATGGATCACAGCTTTATGTAACTCAATGAAACTATGAGCCATGCCACATAGGACCACCCAAGATGGACAGGTCATGGAGGAGAGTTCTGACAAAACATAGCCCACTGGAGAAAGGACTGGTAAACAATTTCAGCATTCTTGCCTTGAGAACCCCATGAACAATATTAAAGGCAAAAAGATATGACACTGAAAGATGAATTCCCCCAGGTAGGTGCCCAATATGATACAGGAGAAAAGTAGATGAATAGCTCCAGAAGAAATGAAGAGGATGAGCCAAAGTGGAAATGACACCCAGTTGTGGATGTGTCTGGTGGTGAAAGTAAATTCTGATACTACGGACTTGATGGACGTGAGTCTGAGTGACCTCCAGGAGATGGTGATGAACAGGGAGGCCTGGCATGCTGTGATTCATGGGGTTGCAAAGAGTCAGACACAACTGAGCGACTGAACTGAACTGAACTGAAGGAACAAAATTGTATGGGTCCATGAATCAAGGTAAATTGGAAGTGGTCAAACGAGATGGCAAAAGTGAACATCAATATTAATAGGAATCAGTGAACTAAAGTGGATGGAAATGGGTGAAATTAATTCAGATGACCATTATATCTACTACTGTGGGCAAGAATCTCTTAGAAGAAATGGAGTAGCCCTTCTAGTCAACAAAAGAGTCCAAAATGCAGTACTTGCATGCAATCTCAGAAACAATAGAATGACCTCTGTTCATTTTCAAGGCAAACCATTCAGTATCACAGTAATCCAAGTCTATGCCCCAACCACTAATGGCAAAGAGGCTGAAGTTGAACAGTTCTATGAAGACCTGCAAGACCTTCTAGAACTAACACCAAAAAAAAGATATCCTTTTCATCATAGGGGCCTGGAATACAAAAGTAGGAAGCCAAGAGATACCTGGAGTAATAGGCAAATTTGGCCTTGGAGTACAAAATGAAGCAGAGAAAAAGCTAACAGTTTTGCCTAGAGAATGCACTGGTCATAGCAAACACCCTCTTCCAACAACACAAGAGACAACTCTATGCATGAACATCACCAGATGGTCAGTACCAAAATCAGATTGATTATATTCTTTGCAGCCAAAGAGGGAGAAGCTCTATACAGTCATTAAAACAAGACTGGGAGCTGACTGTGGCTCAGATCATGACCTCCTTATTGCAAAATTCAGCCTTAAATTGAAAAAAGTAAGGAAAACCACTAAACCGTTCAGGTATGACCTAAATCAAATCCCTTACGATTATGCAATAGAAGTGACAAATAGATTCAAGGGATTCGATCTGATAGACAGAGTGCCTCAAGAACTATGGATGGAGGTTCATAACATTGTACAGGAGGTGGTGACCAAAACCATCCCCAAGAAAAAGAAATGCAAAGGGGCAAAATGGTTGTCTAGGGAGGCCTTACAAGTAGATGAGAAAGGAAGAGAAGCTAAAGGCAAAGGAGAAAAGGAAAGCTATACCCACCTGAATGCAGAGTTCCAAAGATTAGCAAGAAGAGATAATAAGATTTTTTAAGTTAACAAGGCAAAGAAATAGAGGGAAATAATAGAATGGGAGACTAGAAATCTCTTCAAGAAAATTAGAGATACCAAGGGAACGTTTCATGCAAACATGGGCACAATTAAGGACAGAAACAGTATGTACCTAAAAGAAGCAGAAAATATTAACAAGAAGTAGCAAGAATATAACTGTACAAGAAAAGGTCTTAATGAACCAGATAACCATGATGGTGTGATCACTCACCTAGAGCCAGACTTCCTGAAGTGTGAAATCAAGTGGGCCTTAGGATGGATTACTACAAACAAAGCTAGTGGAGGTGATGGAATTGCAGCTGAGCTAGTTCAAACCCCTCAGGGACCATATTTCAGATAGAAAAAAAGGTAACCAAACAAAAATAAAGCCCACATCATAAGGAACAAGTTTTTAAAATACATTTACCTAGTTTCTGAGTGTCCTCATGATTATTTATGTACACAGTTGAATTCTTTCTAGTAAAGGATTCTAATTACTTAAGTTTGTGAACTTTGAAAAGCATGTTACAAAAGTTCAGAAAGAATGTTCTAACAAAATAAAACTCTACTACAGAAAGCAGGGGAGAATAGAAAAGACACTAGATTAATTAAAGTATTGAAAGATCAGCTTAACCACTTATTTAAGAATGAATGGTAAGAGATAAGATATTATGATTACCTTTTATTATTTGCCCATTTCCATCTTCTTAGTGAGGTACTGGTTAGCACCCAAGCTCTGGTTTGATTAGGAGTTTTGTCATAACATACTCATTGCAATTAAAGCATGTTTACTTAATAAATTTCTAGTTTCTATATTAATCCCATGAGATTACAAATTAAGAAAGAACAAGAAAGAAACATTCCTTGCATGTTGTTTTATGTAGCCTGATACATATTACATATACGTGTATTACATATACATAAAATACATATATATTTTAGACATTCAAATATATGCCAAGTACTCAAAATCATCTATTAATAAATAATAAAGTCCTGTACACATTGGATAGAGGTTTCTGAAAGATTATTTTTTTCCTATTCTACTTGATCTTAGTTTACATGCAAGAAAAGGTGTGTTAAAGTAGTAAGAAAATTTATGAAATAGAGGGCTGATGTGAGGAGTTAAGATATTAAAAACAATAAACCTACTGCGTTCTTGTGTAACAATAGTCAAGAGTGAATGGGGTAGAATACAAATATCGAATAGACTCTAAACACACATAAACACATACACACACAAAGAGATTTACTATTTGAAGTATGTAATACTTTAAATCATTAGAGAAGACAGATTTTTCAATAAGTAGTGCTGAAAACTTACATTAGCTAGATTTTTAAATAATAAAATTAAGCACATACTTTCTATAAATCTCCAAAATAAATTATATAGTAGTTAACTATATCATAAAGCAGAAGACACTGAGAAAAGCAATGAATTACATATATTCTTTGAAAAACAGAGATGACTGTAAAGAAGACTCATTTTTGCTTCTGAATAACAAAAACTTTTTCTGTATGTCAGCTAATAGAACACCACATTTCTGTGTTGAATAAAGTCATTTGCCTCTGTGATGTGACAGAAAACGTTTCATTGGTCTATAACTTTATAAGCACATTTCAATATTTGACCAATCTTCCATTGTTACTGAGACATGACGTTTTAATGATCCAGTAGTTTAAAATATGTTGTCATCTACCTCTTCTAATTTAACATAGTGTCTGGGGTCACCACCAATCACAGCCATTTGTTGGGTATCATTTATATGCTTATTGGAAGGTAAGTGAAGTTTCTGTGTAAATGAGGTCAAGGAAGCCCCGAATGACTTGCCTCCTCACTGAACTCCTGATCACATCTTCTAAGGAGTTCGAGTGAAATTTTCAGGGTTAAAACTAGGATTACCCTGACAGCTCCTGTCCAGATTCCCATCCTTTTAATGGAAATCAGTCTTCCTGACCTGATCCGAAAGATGTCAGTATACATTTATAAGTATCAGCCTAAATAAAAGAAATACTCATAGCAGAGAAAAGCAGTCTTATCAAGGCCTACTGAATTTAGAATTAATGCGTTTAACCTAATTCCATAGAAATCCCAAAGGACCAACATAAAAATACTGAAGTTAACAAAAAAGAAAACCCCAAATTTGGAATCTGTGTTCTACTATGTAGAGAATTGGTTCACACATTGGGTCATTAATATGAAGAGATACAGATGCAGCATTACCTCCCAGGCCCACACTAGACAAACTATGGCCTCTTTCAGGGATAATATCAAGGAGAGTTCAAAGATGCAAATAACATTGGAGGTGCCTGAGCGCTGTGTTCTGATCTTAGACCAGAGAAGACAGAACCTGGGGAAGTTCTGTCACAGCGCGACATGTTCACAGCTGCAGAGTTAAGACTGAGCCTCCTCTGTCTGTTCTGTGTGCTCAGGCCCCAGGTTCCTGCACAACATCTCATCTTCCTCCAGGCTTGGTGTTCAATAGGCATCATCCCCCTCCTTGTGCTTCACCGCTGCTCTTCCCTCACAGAGGTGGCCTCCATTTCCCAAATTTCATCCATGTGTAAGAGAGACAGAAGCCTGAGCCATAGAAGGGACCTCAGGGTCCAGATCTTCAGGAAATTACTCTCTCTGCAGCTGTTGAAAAGCCTAGGAAAGCCCTGATTCTCTATATATCAGCTTCTGCTTAGGGGTCCTTGGTCCAGAGGGAATGTCCCCTCTTACTGTTAGCTTTTGTTTTGATTGGAACAGAGCACTGTGTGGCTTGAGATGTAGGAAGTATCTCTGTTGGATGTGGTATTTGGCCTCTCAGAGATCCACAAAGATCAAATGTCTTCCTGGAAGACCAAACCTGGACTTCTACTCTTGGGCTGCCCGTTCACCCGCTTTCTTGGAACTTTCCATTCTCTCAACCATTAGACACACTGACCGTACCTGAGCAGATGACTCCTGCGTCCTTATGATGACCACAGTTGTGTCGCCCCCAGGCCTGGGAAGGGCACTTCCACACCTGGAGCTCATTTCCTCTGCAGTTCATGTCGTCCATCCAGATGGGTCCTGATCCTGCCCCAAAGTAAGCAGATCCTGTGGCATCGAGGGCTTCTCCACAGCCCAGCTGCCTGCACACCACGCGAGCATCATCCAGGTCCCAGCTGTCATCACAGATGGTGCCCCAGGAGCCCTGGCTAAGGATCTCCACTCTCCCGGCGCAGCGAGCACCACCATCTACCAGGCGAAGTTGTCTGATGTCTGAGGAGAGAGAAATGGGAACTAGGGTATTAACAGGGGGGATGAGAAGGGGCTTCTGTCCTCTGGGACCCTCACCTGAGTGGTAGAGGGTGCTCACCTCTGAAGCTGCAGAGTTGTTCAAGTATGGAGTTGTTGCACTGGGGTAGCACCAGGGTCTGGTTTATTATAGCAATGAAAAAGAGAATAATAAGATGAAAAATAGAAACAACAGCAACGGGAAAAAATTAAGTTGAAAATACTCCAGTGAGTACAAGCTGTTACTCAGGTCTTACCAGAATTAATCTTCTGATCTAGAAAGTTCTGCAGAGCATCTGAGAAAGATATACAGGAACTGTTAGTTTCTCTATCCTAAGCAATTAAATTATTTCAGAGCCACAGGAATCAGGTGGCAGCTGGATGGATTCCTTATAAGCCACATACACTTTGGTGCCATTGACCTGAGAGTTCAAGGGATTAGATTAAAGGGAATGGTCAGGATCTGGCCTCATCAGAAGCCTCAGGGAGCAGTCACGCATCCTCTACCATTAGAATCGTTCTCTTGATACAGTCATGCAGAACTGAAAAAGAAAGGGTCTATGAGATGCCATGGTTTACCCCAGAATATTTCACTATGATTCTAGGCTTCAGACTCCAGATCTGGTCACATAGTCTCAAAATATATGATCTCTTTGAGTAGACTGGAAAAACTTGCATGAGAGGTGATGTCAGATGATATTGATTGACACTGACCAAATTCTACTGGGAATCATGGAATGTTGCTTCTCCAAAATGAATATAATCTGTCCTTGGACTTCATGTGAAGATCATAATTATTCAAAATTGGGAGTAATTTGCTCTCTAGCTGAAAAATATCATATATTTTCAACTCCATCAGAGAGCAGAATTAGGTTATATTCCTTCTCTAAAAGCATTTGAACAAATAATATAGACAGACTCACTGCATTATTCTATCCTTTTGTATATAAAAAGTGATACAAATAAAGTTTGAAATAATGTCTAGCAATGTTGCACTTTAAGTAAATGATCAGTAGAGAATAAAGCCTAAAATTTTCCACTTCCATGAAAAAGAAGTTCACAGCAGGCCAATGGTCCTTTTTACATATAACTATAAAAGCTGGAAAATGGAAAGAAAAAAATAAATAAAATTAAAAAGTAAAGATATTAGAAATTTGTGTACCCAATATGGACTAAAGAAATATGATAAAATTCTGAAGAGTAGAGACCATTTCAGTGTCAGTCGAAGATCTAAAGCTTCTTTTTCTCTGTTGGAATTTCCCAATTTATTGTCTAGGTTAACGGTTGAGAATCTGGGCTCAGGGAAATAGAGGACTCCTGCTGGAACAGAGAAGCCAGCATTATTTTGGGGGAGGGACCTGTGGTTGAAGTGACAGAATTGAGAACTTGAGAGCCTCTCTCACAGAGCAGGTTTTCTTCTCAAATATCTGCACAGTACACAAGCTGTGACAGCCAGGAGGCCAAAGAACTATGTCAATAACCTTGGAAAACAGAGTGGCCTCTTTATTTTGGGTGCTGAGCTGCCAAAATATCCAGACTTCCAAATGCAGTCTCTGAGAATTTATGCCATAGGAAAAAAGAGATCAGAGGCAGACTCAGGGCTGCCAAAGCTGCAACCCAGACTTGTCACAGCTCAGTGCCAGGCTGTATTTAGACATTTCAGTGGTGTGCATGTCTTCTCCCACCTGCTTATCACCTGCTTGTTTTTTCACATATTCTTTATAACTTAGCAGAACAAAAGATGGATTTTTTCCAGTGTTAAATGTAGCTGGAGCATCTTATTTTTTCATGTGTACGTTTAGCATTCAGTAAAACATTACATGGCATTTAAAGAGATGGGATGACATGACAAAGAAACAAAGTGAAAAAAGAAAGATAAGACACACACATGATAGAGATGCTCCAGCTAGTTGTCAAGTATTTTAACTACAATCATGTATTTAGGGAAAAAAGAGAAAAGGAGAGAATAAACAGGTGAAAGGTGAAAAAATTTATCAACTAACCATAATTAAATTAAAAATATCAGAGGAATAACTACCAACTGGAAATAAAATATCTGGAACTAAGGAGTGAATGAATGAGTTATAAAGAATTTTAGATAGAACTCAACACAGAATTATTGACATTAGAGTCATCTTAGAAATGAGAGGACAAGGAGAATAAAGAGGAGGGGGAAGAGGTGGAGGAGGAATATGAGGAGGGGAAAAAGAAAAACAGAGACAGAACTACAGAAGTATTATTTGAAGATACAATGATTGAGATTTTTTTTTTAATGAATGAAAACCCCCATACCTAGTAAAGTTACTGAAGTTACTCTCACTGCAGTGAAAATTAATTAAGAATTTATAAGAAAATAGAGTCAGCAATTCCTCTTTGGGGAAATTAAGCAATATCCTTTCCCAAAATACTTGGGTCTAGAAAACAATTTAAATATTGGAAAATATTATTAAATAGTGATAATAAAGATATGATACAACTAAATTTTTCTAATAAAAGTGCTAAGGGAAATTTATATCCTAGATTTAGAAAAGAAAAAAAAATGAAAATGAAAAAAATGTAAGCTTCCAGTTATGGAGGTAGGTGATGAGAAAATAAAGACTAAAGGACATATGACATTGGGGTAAATAAGAAAAGGAACAAAAATTAATGAAAAAGAAGGTAAGCATAAGAGAGACAAAATAGACAAAAACCTTTCAAGTGTGGCTCATTGGAAATGGATAAACAGCAAGCAATACTAATCAAGAAGAGAGAGAAAATGCAGTCAATAGCACTGAGAATGAAAAGGGACGTCATGATAAATTATACAGATTTTTGGTCACAGATCTTTTGGGGTGGGTTGCCATTTCCTCCTCCAGGGGATCTTCCTGATCCAGGGATCAAAGCTGAGCCTTTTATGTTTCCTGCTTCGGCAGGTGGATTCTTTACCACTGGGCCACCTGGAAAGTAATTTGAAAACTATAGTGATGGACAACTAGGCACTATAGAAACAGAAGCCTTTAGAATGGTCATCTTGAGAAACTAATAATGGCTTTTCTATTAAGTTAATGGGGATGTTCATAAGAACATTATCACAGCATTGCAATAAAAAGTATTAATACATAATAGGATTAGATAAAATTTATGATTCAATAGTTCAGTATGCCTGACATACTGGCAACCATACAAATAACATAGAAGGCATTTTAAGAGGACAAAGAATAAAATATATTCTTAATTTTGAAATTGAACATAAAATGGTGCACAAGATCTTTATGATCCAGTTAGGTCTGTGTGTGTGAGTGTGTGTGTGTGTGTGTGCATGTGTGTAGAGACTGAGATTTAAAGCACAGATTGATTTCAGAAAGTGTGTAAGGGGAGCTGGCAGATCCTGACTTGCCCTGTAAACACTCTGTAACAGGTACAGGCTCAGGAGATCTTTAAAGCTCTTTGGAACCATGATACCAGGGTTGAAATTGACTAGCAGATGGGGGCAAACTCATGTGAATCAAGAACCTTGGTATGTGAATATGAGCTTTAATAATATGATCCTACAGAACATTCTCTCTGAGGAGCCATTATAGTTGTTTGAGTGAGGTATGATTTCTTCTTAGCTTGATGAGAAATTCATTCAATGCTTTCATTGCTGGAGAGGCCAAAATGGATTCAGAAGGCCAATTTTACCTTTCATTCTGAGTTCACCTTTATACCTAAGAGAAGCAAAATGGCAACTATCATTATAACATGGTCCAAACCCAAAGAGCTAGAAGGTTACAGGGAGAGGGGAGTAGAATTTCTTACTCCTTTGGGGAGGAGTAGAGTTTCCCAAGGAAGAGAGACAGAGATCTCTGACTGAAGATGCCTGAAATAAGGAGGGAAACTGGGATCAGAAGGGATGGAGAAGTGAGGTTTGCAAAGCAGCTGGGACCAAGGGCCACACTTACAGAAGCTTGTTTTCCAGGCATGTGGCTATATCATTCTAATTTTAGGAGCTCAAAGCTGACATTTGGGACCTGCCTGAGTTAGGGGCACAGTGGAGACCAAGTTTCATGTAGAGTGTCAGTGAATGAAAAGGGAGAAATTTCCCTTTTCACAGACACAGAGTGTTTTCTAAATATCTGATCCTTAAGATGTCACAGAACAAGCTTGAGTAACTGAGGTGGGAAAAACTGACTAATAGAAGCACATCCTGATGTTTCTAAGAGTAAAGCCCTCTTCTGCATTAAATGCTAATATCAGTCTACTTATGGCACCTAATTTGGGTTAGGTTTTTCTGTTGCACAGAAGGGTTGGAGGACCAAAGAACCAAGAGGCAGGAAGGGAAAACATCACAGACAGGAAGACAGAGTTCTGCAAGAACAATATGCTAAGGGAAAGACTATAGAGAAGCAGGAAAATGTGTGAGCAGTGGGTTTATGAGGAAGAATATATATATATATATATATATATATATATATATATATAAATATATATATATATATATATATATATATACACCCACAGCATACATACACAGGGTGAAATTTTATATTTGAAGAAGGCAATACTTTAAACCACTAGAGAAGATATATTGTTCAATATACAGTGTTGAAAAACATAGAGACATTTAAAAATAATAAAATCAAACAGTACTTGCTATTAATCTTTAAATAAAATTAATAGTAGTGAAAAATACACTATTAGAAGAGTAGCATAAACAAGGAGAGAAAAAAATTTACATATTCTTTGAAAAATATTGTGACAAACTGTGGTCCACTGGAGAAAGGAATGCAAGCCACTTTAGTATTCCTGCCTTGAGAACTCCATGAACAGTATGAAAAGGCAAAAAGATAGGAAACTGAAAGATGAACTCCCCAGATCAGTAGGTGCCCAATATGCTACTGGAGGTCAGTGGAGAAATAAATCCAGAAAGAATGAAGAGATGGAACCAAAGCAAAAACAATACCCAGCTGTGGATGTGACTGGTGATGGAAGCAAGGTCCGATGCTGTAAAGAGCAATATTGCATAGAAACCTGGAATGTCAGGTCTATGAATCAAGGCAAATTGGGAGTGGTCAAACAGGAGATGGCAAGAGTAAACGTCGACATTCTAGGAATCAGCGAACTAAAATGGACTGGAATGGGTGGATTTAACTCAGGTGACCATTATATCTACTATGTGAGCAAGAATCCCTTAGAAGAAATGGAGTAGCCATCACAGTCAACAAAAGAGTCTGAAATGCAGTTCTTGGATGCAATCTCAAAAATCAACAGAATGCAACAGAATGATCTCTGTTCATTTCCAAGGCAAACCATTCAATATCACGGTAAGCCAAGTCTGTGCCCCGACGAATACTGCTGAAGGAGCTGAAGTTGAATGGTTCTATGAAGACCTACAAGACTTTTTAGAACTAACACCCCAAAAAGATGTGCTTTGCATTATAGGGGACTGGAATGCAAAGGTAGGAATCAAGAAACACCTGGAGTAACAGGCAAATTTGGTCCTGGAGTATAGAATGAAGCAGGGCAAAGGCTAATAGAGTTTTACCAAGAGAACGCACTGGTCATAGCAAACACCCTCTTCCAAAAACACAAGAGAAGATTCTACACATGGACATCACCAGATGGTCAAAACTGATATCAGATTGATTATATTCTTTGCAGTCAAAGATGGAGAAGCTTTATACAATCAGAAAAA